>KZ063639.1:2705-16424 GCA_002091835.1 Anopheles maculatus
GCCGTGACTTCCGTAGAGATGGAAGAAATGGTTTGGTTGCGGAAGTAAAGCTTCTGTTGGCGAAGCATTCGGATAGCGTCCTTGCTCATGTAGAAGCCGCGCATTCTGCGATCCGGGATGATTTCCGCGCCATGCTAATGGAGCGCACACCACCAAATCTCCACACTCACTCGGCTGTACACTCACAACCACCGATGGACCCCGTTGACACGCACTCATCCGTTCACCAACCGACACTATTACCACCACTACTGGCAGCATCCAATGCTGTCTGCACTACGCACACCGTCACTCACACTTTTGCACTTAAACCGACATCGGCATCAACACTTGCAGCACTCTTGAAGGGAACTGGAGTAGCAACAAACACAGACACTTTGGACTTTGTCCTTCCAGCCGAACCACGTGCCTGACTGTTTTTTACACGCTTTTCTCCGAGAGTGACCACTGAACAGATTGCGATTATGGTCCAAGGCCGGCTTGCCAATGGTCCCGACGCCGTGATCGTACGCAGACTCACCAAACGTGATGTGGATGTTTCTACGCTGTCCTTCGTCTCCTTCAAGATCGGTGTGCCTTTAACGCTTCGTGATAAGGCTTTACGTGCCGATACTTGGCCCCCTCGGCTTACGTTCAAGGAGTTCACTGATACTCTTCCTGTATTTGACTTACCTGAGTTGCTGCCCGCAAGTGCTGCTGTATCGCCAAAACCAGCTCCTGCATTACCAGCTGAGGCGATGAATTACTCATCAGCCTTGTCAGAGGAGGCACCTGTCCAGCCACTCATTCTCTCCGATTTCAGTCGTGCTATCCTTCGCTTACACATGCAAAAATTAGAGCGATCTCCCTCTTCTGGGACTTAGATTTTGAAACGATACCGATCGCGTAGAAAGCTACTGCAGGCGCAAGTTAGCGTTAGCGATACATTGTAAGTACAATTAATAATAACTAGCGTTGGTGACGCACTATAGGCATTGTAAGCATAATGTTGTAGATGATTAAGCATACATAACAATGTAAGAATACGAACGAAGTAGCAAAATGTAGAATCTGATTAATTCAAATAAACAAAATGAGCAACATAACTTTGTAAACAATATTCATACGCAGAGAATTATAATTGATACAAAGTACAGAACATAGCATAAGCAGAAACCAAACGAATTGCCAGATTTCGAAAGAGTAAACAGAACGACATTGTAGGACATGACGTCATAATTTGCTATGTATAAATACTGTATCGAAATCAATGAATAAAGCAGTTCAAGTTGACATTTGTACTCAGGAACAACTCATGTAGTTACCATACCTTTAACTCGCGCAAGGCCGAACAGCACATTCCGGCTCAAGCAACCGTTACGCGTCCTAGCGCGTTATTGCCTTATGCGCAACGCATGTTTCCGCTTTACACCACCGACGGTTACACCACCAATCCCAGCTCCCAACCTGCCTGCCTCCGTTCGTTGAACCAAAGCCAGCTGTACGACCGACTTGCAGACGATTGCTCCAGCGCGTAAAAGCGCGTACGTTGTTGGAGTGGTCAGCACTTTTCGTACTGTGGGTCACCCTGGCGGGTTTGGCACCCATCAGTTACGTGGTACGAGTGCCAGCAGCGAGAAGACCTTCTGCATCAGAAGCAGCTGCGCAAAGAGGAGCGCCAGGTAACCATCCAATCCTGGCAGAGCCAATGGATGCAGACGCTGCAAGCGTGAATACCACCCGCTATATCCGGTGGGTATATCGTCTCATTGCGGACATCAGCGCGTGGCTAGCGAGGAAGTACGGCGACGTGAACTTCCACTTGTCTCAGGTACTGTCCGGGCACGGATTTTTCAGTGAATACCTGAACAAGATGGGGTTTACGTCGTCCCCGGATTGTACGCGATGTCCGGGGATTGTGGCGTCAGTAGAGCACGAAATGTTCTCCTGCCCTCGCTTCTTACGAGTCCGTGTGGAGCTTCTCGGAGAGGGAACATCATATGCTGTGACACCGGACACCTTGATCCAGCATCTCATCCGTAGACCTGACGATTGGAGCCAGATTGCTGAAGCTGCCAAAAGAGTCACTACTGCCCTTCAGGATTCTTGGAACATCGAACGGGCGGAACTAGCGTCGAGAGACGAGGCGGTTAGATCGCAAACAAAAGAGCAACAGCGCGCGATAGCGTCCAGAGGCGGTCCTTGAACGATGCTTGTACGATGCTGAACGGTCCTTGCAGACGGAAAGCCCCAAAAGGTGATCGTTGTCGGAGTTTCGTCGCGCGACGCGCTCCTCAGATCGAGAAAGTGTGGGAGGCCTGTCGGCTGCAGAGTTGGCAACCGCAACGAAGAAGCGACATCGGGTCGTTGAATTGCGACATGAACGGTACAATAGACGGTACAATAGACGAGAAACTAAAATACAGAATGGTCGAAAATAAATAATCACAAAATAATAAAATGGACGGGAGAAAAGTTGCAGCCGGAGCTATCACGAGCAGAACGGTAAATTTTCATCTTAGCACAACGCACCGAGATTCACAGCCTAGAGAACACTGAAAAAACGATACCTCCTTGGAAGTGACGATTCGCGAGAAGTAGCCACCTTTACAAATTGTGTCTGACCCTCGATGAAAACGGCATGCTCAGATTCCAAGGCCGGCTCTCCAACTGCCCATGGATAAGTGAGGCTACAAAACACCCCATCATCCAGCCACGCAACCACCACGTAACGACGCTTCTTTTGATGCACTACCACCGACGCTACAAACATTCGCTTCATCTAGCCGCGATTAATGAAATCCGTTCCCGTTTCTACATACCGAGAGTGACGACCGAATACAACCGAATTCGTTGTTCCTGCTGTGGTGTTGAGAACTTCATATGATGATGATCATATCATGTGGGTGGCAACTGCGAAACTGTCAAGTCATGTATTTGGCAACCAGGAATATATGACGGAAAAGAGCGCGGGCAAATGAAGCGTCATTGGCAATAAAGAGTCTAAACTGTACCGACGAGTGTTCTTTAATATGACACCTGCTACTTCTGCTAAATTCGCGATGCCCGACGAAATCCTCCTTTAATGGGTAATTTTCCTCCTCAACGACTGGGGGCTTATCAGCGGGCGTTTTCATACACTACAGTAGACTATTTTGGGCTCATGTTAGTGGGGCGTTTTGCTCACCTGTCTGATAACGAGAGCAATTCATGTGGAAGTAGCACATACACTCAACACTTCCTCTTGCATTTTGGCAATCGCCCGGTAAGGGAATCCAATAGAATTCGTCAATGATCGTGGTACGAATTTCGTCAAGGAGTCGCGTGAACTTAAGGAAGTTTTGCTGGAACACGAGGTTATGACAAAATACACTGGACCCAGAATGAGCTGGAGCTTCAACCCAGCTGACGCACCACACTTCGGGAGAAGCTGGGAGCGATTAGTATAATCCGTTAAAAAGGTACTTAGTTCACTAACCATGCCTCGGCTACCCTCAGATGAAGTTTTAATTTCTGCCCTGGCCGAAGTTGATATGATTATTAACTCTCGACCGCTGATACAAGTACCCCTCGAGCACGAATCAGAGCCGGCCCTAACGTCAAACCATCCTTGGAACTCCCAATGAAGATCAACCGTTGAAGGCGATCGACGACCGCTGTTGAGGCTATCGAAGTAAATCCTATAATATGCCCTATATGGAAGCACGAGATAGGACTCTTCTAAAAAATGAAACGGCCAGAATAGGACGCGTTTTGAAACCCGACCACCAACCCTCGAAAAATAAAGGCTGGATAGTAATAAGGTTACAAAGGTTTTTTTCTGGATTTCACTGGGAGCAACAACAATTTTCAGAACGCTCTACATATTACTCGTGAAAGTGAAAGTAATTCGCTAAGTGTGCGTTAAAGAAGAAGTGTTAGTTGTGCTTGCAATCGGGCACAGTTGTGCTTGCACCGCTTCGAAGCACAGCATCTCTGCAACATGTGACACGCGTGATGAACACGGGCAGGTAGATGAACGCTTTTCTACCACTACTACAAGCTTCTCAGCGGTCACACAAGTGCAAGGCTATTATTAGAGACCAGGTGGTGGAATACAAAGCAATATGACATTTCTAGATTTGACGGAAGTCCTCCGGAGCAGCGAGAGCTATGCTGTCACATTTTACGGTTGATCATGTTGATTATTTGTTGAAAGCAACAGCAAGTGCGTGAAAATATGATCCGATAAATTAAACTAAATATCTTTTGCGATAAGTGTTGTAGTGTAACAGGAAGCGTTGCTGTGTTATTTTGTGCGTTAAACAAACTATAGGAATAATGCCAAGTCCATGTGCTGTTGCCTTCTGCAAGCATAACCATGCTGCAGTTAAAAGGCAAGGCAATATGTTAACATTTTATAGATTTCCATTGCACGGAGAGGTACGGGATCAATGGATACGGTTTTGTAGACGAGAGCATCATTGGAATCCACCAAAGTGGAGCGTTATTTGTTCTACGCTTGATTAATTCTTGATTAACAGCTGATTTGATTTTCAAATATGACGTAAGAGCTCTGAAGCTCTGAAGTGCGCGACGAACCAAGCAACGAGGCGGGCGAGAAGAAGCAGCAGAAAGGACTGCATACTACGTTGGCGAGAAGTCACACATCGACAACGAGTAAAGCAGCAGCAATGAGGATGCTTCTCTTCTTCTCTGGCACTACAACCTCTGTAGGTCTTGGCCTGCTAGCATAATACGAGCGGTACACTTAGAAGTTGCTCACAATTTGACAACCGAAAGCTGTATAGCATGTGTCCGTCGATTTATTTGTCGCCGAGGCGCACCAGCTGAGATATACAGCGATAACGGCACGAACTTTAAAGGTGCAAAATCTATTCTCGAACAGCAACTAGCTCCAATAAACAAAAAAACTGTACATTAGCTTCACAAACACTGACACCCAATGGAATTGCATTCCACCAGCAACACCACATATGGGAGGAGCATGGGAAAGGATGGTGCGATCAGTGAAAGAAGCTATGCGTAGTATTGTTTGCTCCGAGATGAAAGACTTTGTCGACGAAGGGTTACTTGCACTGTTAGCAGAGCCTGAGATAATTGTAAATTAGAGAAGATTGTCAGACCTCGGACTTATCTTCCACTAGACTCCGAGGAAAGTGAAACTTTAACTCCAAACCACTTTTTACTCGGTAGTTCATCAGGTTCTATACCTGAACTTTTACATGACTGCATGAACTCAGTAAGAATTAAGAGAAGCTGGGAACTAATTCAGTCACAAACTAACAAATTTTGGCACCGATGGATCACAGAGTATCTGCCTGTTATCATCCGCAGAACCAAGTGGTTTAATGAATCAAAACCAATTAAAATCGGTGACCATGTGTTGATTGTGGACGAAAAAATACGGAATAAATGGCTAAGAGGTAGAGTCATGGAAACCCGTAAAGGTTGGGATGAACGTATTCGTCAAGCAGTTGTCGATACATCAGAAGGCAAGTTCCTGCGAGCAGTGTCTAAACTGGCAGTATTGGACATGGAACCGAGAGATCTTGATTCGCCGTAGATTGATGGGTAAAGACGTGATGGAAAAAATGATTTAAACTGTATACGTAAATTTATGACTTCGACGCAACCACTTTGTGAAACACAAGGTTCACGGGAGGAGGATAGTTGAGGCTATCGAAATAAACCGGTAGGACCGGAAGCACGAGATAGGGCTCTTCTAAAAAGTGAAACGGCTAGAATAGGACGCGTTTTGAAACCCGACCACCTATCCTCAAAAAATAAAGGCTGGATAGTAATAAGGTTACAAATTATTACAGGTTACAGGTTCTGGATTTCACTGGGACCAACTACAGCCGCGTTAATGAAAATGAAATGGAAAGCGTCACAGGCTTTTGCGGAAATGTTTTGAAAGAAGTGGGTTGCGGATTACCTACCCACATTAACGCGACGAGATAAGTGGTTTAAACACGTTAAACGCGGTATGCGATATCGTCATTATTGTAGACGCAAGTCTTAAAAAACAAACTTTTTTTTTGCATCCAGCAACTAAGCTAGCAGTGTTAGATGTACTTACCTCATCGATTAAAGCGGAAAACGAAGTAAAACCAGGCGAAATACACAGTTAGCAGACACAAAGGAACTACGTGGTTAGAAAAATAGCCAGAATGTAAACAAAGCCACATTAATGACACGTATTCCTGCGTGGGAGGGGAGAATGTCAAATTAATACGACTTGTCTGCATCGTAAACATAATTAAAAGGGGGAATAGGGGCTGACAGAATCGGCTACGATAGACGAGGCCTAAGGAGAGTCTTCTAAAATATTGGTTGAGTTGAGACGAATCTTTTGCCCACGGGGATATTTCATGTCGCTTGAATTTTGGTTCGCTGCTTCGGGCATAGGCGTATTGCATGATACGCGAAAGTACAACATCGTAATGGCACAGGTGCTTCCTAACAAACTGAAGAGCTAAGGTCAATCATCGATGGCACACCGACGATGGACAAGTACACATACATAAAGATGAAACTGATCGGTTATTTCGCAGACAGTCAGCAGCGGCGTTTGTAGCGCGTCTGATATGCCGCTAGGTGATAAAAAACCAAGCCAGCTCCTGAACGAGATGAAGCGCGTTGCTGGCAACGCACTTAACGAGACCGTGCTTATCGATCTTTGGGCATCCAGGCTGGCGTCACATGCTCAAGCGGCAGTGATCGCTTCTCGTGGTGATGCCGCGGACAAAACCACCATCGCTGACGCCATTGTCGAATCATTCTTCGTGAGTTCCTGTGGTCGTTCCTGATAGCCGATGTAACTTCCGGAATAATTGGTGCGGATTTTGTTTAGGCAATTTCGATCTACTGGTAGATATTAAACGCAAGCGCCTCATCGATAACACCACCCATCTCGAGTAGGTTGGATTTCTTGCGAAAAGTGAGCAGTGTTCGGTTAAAACTTTTCTGGCGGTGGTGATGCCGCGGACAAAACCACCATCGCTGACGCCATTGTCGAATCATTCTTCGTGAGTTCTTGTGGTCGTTCCTGATAGCCGATGTAACTTCCGGAATAATTGGTGCGGATTTTTTAGGCAATTTCGATCTACTGGTAGATATTAAACGCAAGCGCCTCATCGATAAAACCACCCATCTCGAGTAGGTTGGATTTCTTGCGAAAAGTGAGCAGTGTTCGGTTAAAACTTTTCTGGCCGTTTCACCCTACGCTGAGTTGTTAGCCGAATTTCCCAACGTCACTCGTCTCGCGCCACTGGGTACAATCTGGGATGCACCTGTCTACCATCGAATCGAAACGACAGGACAACCTGTTTACGCACGCCCACGACGACGCTCCCCGGACAAGCTTGAAGCTGCGTGGTCCGAATTAGAACATCTGATGAAGCTTGGGATATGCAGACCATCTAGCAGCAGTTCCAAAGTTGACTTTCCATCAAGTCCGAATCCATCCCTAGGATATTGCTAAGACCGCCAACACGACACCCTTTGGATTGTTCGAGTTCTCGTTCATGACCTTTGGACTGCGCAACGCTGCGCAAACATTTCAACGTTTAATCCACGAGGTAGTGCGAGGGTTGGATTTCATAGTCCCCTACATTGACGATCTATTCATCGCTTCATCATCACCCGAAGAACATCGTGAACAACAACTTGCGACGATTGTTTGAAAGGCTCAAACAATATAATCTGGCGATAAATATTGCCATGTGCGAATTCGGCCGTGATACCCTTGATTATCTAGGGCACTGATGGTATCCGTCCCTTGCCAGACCGCGTCCGAGCTATTGCGGAATACAAGCTTCCTGCGACAGTGAAGGAATTGAAAAGATTTTTGGCAATGCTAAATTTTTACCGTAGGTTCATGCCAAACGCGATCGAGCACCAGATTCCACTCCTTTCCATGATTACTGGCAACAAACGCAACGATCGATCCCCGTTGACTTGGGATGACGCAACAACCGCGAGTTTCGAGCGCTGCAAGCAACAACTTACCGATGCTACGCTGTTATCGCATCCCGTCAAATCTGCAGAGCTATCCCTTTGGGTCGATGCATCTGACATCCCCGCAGGGGCGGTTCTGCATCAAATCGTCGATTGAAACCCTCAACCACTCGGATTTTATTCGAAGAAATTCGATAAGGCGCAACTGCGGTATAGTACCTACGATCGTGAGCTGACAGCAATATACCTTGCGGTGCGGCATTTCAAATACATGCTCGAAGGACGAAGCTGTCACATCTATACCGACCACAAGCCCATCACATTTGCCTTCCGCCAGAAACTTGACAAAGCCTCGGACCGTCAAGCTCGCCAGTTGAACGTGATTGGTCAGATTGCAACGGACATCCGTCACATTGTGGGAAAGGACAACATCGTGGCTGACTTGCTCTCCCGCATCAATGCTGTAAAGTCAGTGCCATCCCTGGATTATGAAGCAGAGAGCAGAGAGCCAAAAAGACGACCACGAGCTGCAAAATATCGTAGAAGGTAAACTGAATAGTTCACTTAAACTAAAGTATTTTACCATTCCAGGCAGTACCAAACAACTATTATGTGACTGCACTGGTGATCGCATTCGGCCCTTTATAACGGAACGGTTCCGGCAAGCTGCGCTGCAGGCAACGCATAATTTGTCTCATCCTGGCACTCGTGCAACGGCCAAATAATCACGGAGCGATTTTTTCGGCCAAGCATTCGGAAGGACAGTATCGCTTTCGCTAAGAGCTGCCTGCAATGCCAACGCGTCAAAAAAAATATGAATCTGTCGGAGAACAGATAGTATCACAGAAAGAACAGAGAAAGAAAATAGAGGAGAACAAAATGATCGGTAACATATGTAATAGAATGAAAACACGTGCTAACAAGGGTTTTGTTCAGGAAATGGACAAGTGGAACATTTCCTCTTTTTTTTAGGTCTATCGGAGCTCTGTAAAGAGCGAGTGGGTGAGGTAGAGAAGCAACTTTGATTTCATCATCTCAGCAACGGGAGACGAATCGGACCAAGATACGTGTTGGCACGATTCACGATGCAAGCGGTTCTAAACGTAAACAAAATACTGAAGATCAGCGGACTAGTTAGGCTTAAGTTAGCGTACCACACACTAGGTGGCGCCAGCCCAGAATCAGAATCGCTGCAGAGGGTCAACGATCGATCTTCGGGTCGCGATCGATCGAAAAAATGACCAAATTAGGGCACAGGATTTAGTCGCGAACTTGAACGATGATGAGCAGGACTAGTTTTTGAACCGCGCACAACCGTTGTAAAAAGTTTCTGCGTAAAAACGAAAGTTTCAAAATAAAGTGTTGTGCTAGTTACAAGAACACCTGCTATTGAACTAAATTTCCTCACAATACGGAACATCTTTTTGGCAAGAGCGGGACCAGACGTGCAGATGTGGAAGAGAATACGAGTCAGGGCATTGACCCTTACCGTGTGCTCATTGCGAAGCTGGACGAGTTATTCTGTCCGAAGCAACACGAGGTCTTCGAACGGAACCAGTTTAGGACGTTGAAAATGGAACAAGGTGAAACGATCGAACAATTCACCCTACGGTGCCAAAGCTGGGTTCAAAAATGTAGTTTTGGAAAAACGGAAGATGAAGCACGAGCAATCGAAAACCAGGGTAGTGGCAAGCCGTAAAAAGAGAATCTCATCTATAGTATTAGCGACGGGTGTGTAAGGTTGTCGATGAAGGTGGGATGTGTAATTCTACAAATGTTAGTAGACTTGGGTTCAAACAAAAAACCTACTAAGCAGGAAAGCTGGGGAATATTTTAAGGCGAACTCACTGGAAAGATCTAGTGAAACAAACCAATTCAAGGAAGTATTTTGCCATAGGGAGAGAACGCCAAACCGTTATCGGTCCTAGAGAAGTTCGAGGCAGACGTAGAAATTGAAGATGAAGGGGAAAGTATCAGACGGCAAGCCACATTCTATCTGGTTAAAGGAAATGAACAGTCCCTGTTAGGTCGAATTACGGCATTAGACTGAGGGGTCTTATTTGTAGGTTTGCCTAATACTCTAGGGGTAAAAGCCATCGGGGTGAGAGAAAAGAAGAGTTATCCGTAGATAAAGAGGGATCGAGAGTAACACGGATCCCGACTCTCGTAAAAGTTTAAACAGAATGCTGCACAATTACAGAAAGTCGACAAACGGGCTGACAACGAAGCAGGCACAGGCAAAACCAATGAAGTCAGCAAGGAACCGATTAGAGACACAAGCGGGGTACAAAGGAAAATGAAAGCTCCAGGCAAATTAATGGATTAGGTTATGGAATAGGAAGTGATAAAATGAACTAATGATGGTGGCAAATTATAAAAACAAACAGAAATGAAAATAAATAAAAAGGAGTGATGTGGTATGCCAGATTAACTAGAAGATGACCAGGATCAATAACGTATCCAAGCGGATTAATATCACGGAACAATGAATCCGAGATTTGTCGGCCCATCCATCCGGTGACGGATAAGCGGACATTCGTGATCGGACGATCGAGAGCGGAAGACAAGGGTCGGATACCACAGGTATTATGACAGTCGTTTTGTGTTGTCTGTTGGAGAAATATAACTTAACGAAAAGCAAGCTTTCCAACACACTGCCAAGAACACCTATTCTGTAACACAAACGGAGACCCATATTTGTCAAACTGTTTTCCATCAGCTTTTTGCGACGGAAAGGCGCCAATGTTAATTGTTGTTTAGTGTTTTAGATATGAAGTTCCAACAAAAATGTAAGTTTTTTAGTTCTGTAATAACCGCAATATATTAATCCCATGGCTACCACTGTTGCGAGTTAGAATATGACATTATGTCCATATTATGTCGTAATACAAATTTATATTCCGTTTGTTTCAGCCTACTTGTCTTGGCACTTTTCCGTTTGTATGAGAAAATAGACTCTTAAGTCTTTTTTGGCTCAACAAAGGCAAACGGGAAATATTTATAAAGTTAATGCTTAAACGTGTCGCGCTTGAGAAGGAAACGCTAGCTGCCGCTGTAGAGCAAAGAGAATGCAGCACACAAGCATCAAGCGGTAAGTTAATATTTTACACAGTACATAATTTATGCGGTGCTTACACTCTTCCTGTGCTTTTTTAGTTTTCGGTTCTCAAACGCACAATACTGCACCCCAGCTTGTTGAAGAAATAATCAGATGATGATTTCTTCAATGATTTCATTAAATGATTAAGCATTGAAGGAGTATCAGACAGCAGTGAAGGTGAAGCAGTAGAAGCAAACCAAAGTGTTTCAATGTTTCGAAACATGAGTATGGCCGAGTGTATCCAATACCTGGCTAAAATAATCAGATGATGATTTCTTCAATGATTTCATTAAATGATTAAGCATTGAAGGAGTATCAGACAGCAGTGAAGGTGAAGCAGTAGAAGCAAACCAAAGTGTTTCAATGTTTCGAAACATGAGTATGGCCGAGTGTATCCAATACCTGGCTATTACCCGAAACCTGCCACATTGTACTGTGAACGTGTTGCTGGAAATCTTAAAATAAAAAACTCCTCATAGTCTGCCAAAAGATGCCCGTATCCTTTTGAAGACAAATAGAACGGTCTCTAACATCCAAGACATCGAAGGCGGTCAGTTTTGGTACAGAGGAGTGCACAATTGTCTCACGAGCCGTTTAAGGTATGATAATAGAATAATCCTCAAATCAAAATTTATTACAATCTTGTTTTAACAGGAATGAAACGCTCCCAGAAGTTTTTTCGTTGAACATTTCAATTGACGGACTACCATTTCACAAAAGTGGTCCTGCTACATTTTATCCGATTCTTATAAACATTAATTAAATGCCTCAAGTAGCACCAATGGTAGTGGCCATTTTCTGTGGAGTTTCGAAGCCACCATGTGAGTGATGAAAGCATTGTAATAAACAATACACACCATACGATAAAAGTACGTGCTATAATTGCAGATGGTCCAGCGCGTGCTTTCATCAAAGGTAAGGTCCTATCTATTTGTTGTGTTTTGTTTTTCACAGTAAGTCTAATGATTTTTCTTGATTCTTTTAGGTGTTGCATACTTCAATGGTGTGCACGGTTGATTAAAGTGCACATGCGAAGGCGTTTTTTGTGCTGAGGCTCGTACAGTTATATTTAAAGGCGTTTATTTTGAAGCGTACCGACAAGCTTTTTAGGATGCGAGCATAATGTGAACACCACAAATTTAATTCGCCTCTATTAGATTTAAATTATTTTGATATCATCAATGATGTAGTCGTGGGGCGGCCCGGTGGTAGTTGCGACTGCGACGCCGGTCTTCACACGGCAGGACCGGGGTTCAAGTCTCATCTGGACCGTTCCCCCATAGGGAGGACTGATTGTTCAACTATGCGGTAACAATAAGTCTAGTAAGCCAGAAATGGCAGGCATGACCCAAGAGGTCGTTAGGCCAAGAAAGAAGAAGAAGAAGATGTAGTCGTGGCAGATGCCACGATGTACTTGTTGCATTTAGGTATAATGCGCAAACTGCTGAAAGGATGGATGTTTGGAAAGCTGGGAGCACGTAAATGGTCTCGTGAACAATGTGACAAACTATCTCGGCAGTTTCGAGTCATAAAATTACTATCCGAATTTCACAGAAAGTTTAGAAAAATAGATTACATAAAGTTTTGGAAAGGGTCTGAGCTTAGCGCATTCCTCCACTATGCTAGTATAGTTGTATTCAAAGATATAATTAGTGAAGAAGCCTTCAATCACTTCTTACTGTTGTATTGTGGAGTTAGTTTGCTGTCTTCTAACATGTACAGGTCACATTGGAAATATGCTGGAACATTGCTCAACAATTTTGTACAACAGTTTGAAATTGTTTATGGCGAAATGCACATGACGTCTAACGTACACAATCTGCAACATATTTATGATGAGGTGAATAAGTTTGAAAACTTGAGTACTTTATCCTCATATCCATTCGAAAATGCCCTCCAATGTTTGAAATTTTTTAAAGAAGCGGCTATCGAAGTCTGGAACAGGTTATAAATCGGTTATCAGAGCATGAAAATTTCGAGGAACGCAAGAGTTCAGTTCAATTATTCAATCAAATAATTTGTAAAAGAAACGAGAACAATATTACGATTAGCTTAAGAAATTTTATTTTAAGAAAAGAGTTTTGAGACGCGTTGTTTCTTACGACATGTAACAACGTCGTGCAATATGTTACTGCAAATGAAACAACGCCAGTAACTATAGTTGGAAAACCATTGTCCATCAAAGCTAATTACTTTACCAGTCCTTTTCCTTCAACAGAACTTAACATTTGTACTTCAAATATAAATTGTCTATGAGATCACACAATAGAAATTCAGGCAACGCAAATTAAATGTAAGTTAGTAGCTATTAAGTTAGATGAAGATGGAAACTACTTGTTGATTCCTGTATTACATACATTTCTTGAAAAATAAGGACCGTTGAGCGTAGGAGAACCGAAGAAAACCGTATTAGTGTCAAATAAGAAACCAAGCAGAATACACGCACGCCTAACGGTCACCCTGAACCGCGAATTAGCGTTTCCATCACTGATCACTATAAAAATATCACAACGTAGGGCCGATCACGAACACACACTATATCACACTATGTTACGTTTCCATTGAATTCGAGTTGACGTTTTACGTGTTCCTTTCTTATCTAACCTACGTATGGCATGCTTCATTTTCGTTTGGAGGAAGCTTTTGAAGAATTCTTCATCGTTTTCTGTAATGCCAGC
>KZ063639.1:23806-44598 GCA_002091835.1 Anopheles maculatus
TGGCAGCGGAAGCAGAATTTGAAGTGACGAACGTGACAAGGGAACGCTCAAAATATTCCCATGTCCTAAGCGTGCTGCCAAAAAACGTGCTGACCAAGGTAATGGATATAATATCTATGCCATTACCAGGCAATCCGTACTCTCACTTAAAAAGTCAATTGCTCGAAAGACTCAATGTGAGTGAAGAACAACGGATTACACAGCTACTGTATCATGTACAAATGGGCGATCGTAGTCCATCTGATTTTTACAGACACATGGTTCAGCTAGCCGGTGACTCTACAAACCTCACGTCCGAGCTTATTCGTAAGCTTTGGTTATCAAGGTTACCAAAAACGATCGAGGTAGCGCTCATTGCCATTGGCAGCAGGGAAATCAATGAGTTGATCAAAATTGCAGACAGGCTGTGGGAAGCAACCCAAGCCGGAGCGGTTTCTTCAATCGTAGGAGTTTCTTCTAGTGAAAACTCGGGAAGAAACCCATCGAACGAAACTACAATACTGAGACAGGAAATTTCTGAACTGCGTAGCATGTTAAAGAAAATTTCACTTAAAACAGGAAACAATAGAGGGCGACAACGGGAAAAATCACAGAGCCAAAATCGTTCCAGAACACCATCACAGGTGCGAAAACACCCCACGTGCTACTATCATTTTCGCTTTGGCGACCAAGCGCGTAGGTGCCAAAAACCATGCAATTTTATGCAGAAAAAAAACTAATATGCTCAACGGCGGCGGCGGGCAACCCGAGAGCAATATTGGGCTCCTATCGTCTTTTTATTGACGATGAAGAAACCAAATTCACTTTCCTTGTGGATACAGGAGCCGACGTGTCCGTCATACCTTATAATCTTTTTGGCAAAGTAATTAAACAAGCAGAACACTCACTAGTAGCAGCTAATGGTAGTCCTATTGCTACCTACGGAAGCAAGCTGCTACAGTTAAGTCTTGGTCTCAGGAGAGTTTTTTCGCACTGTTTTACTCTTGCTGAAGTAAACCGACCAATAATAGGAGCTGATTTTTTGGTTAAACACGACTTGTGGGTCGACTTAAAAAGAAAAAGGTTGATCGATCATCTTACAGGTCAAGAAACAATCGCAACCGTCGCTTTGGTGGACACTCCTACCCCAAAAAACTGGATGATTGAATCAAGCGTATTTGGAGACATTTTCAAGAAATACCCAACATTAGTAAATCCGCCAGACTACAAAAAACCAGTTAAACATTCGATAGTACATCATATCGAAACGAAAGGTAGCTTGCCATTTGCAAAACCACGCCGTTTGGATCCGAAGAAGCTCAAGATTGCTCAAGCAGAATTTCAACATATGTTGAACCTGGGAATCTGCAGAGTGTCCTCTTCGTCAGCTTCTTCACCATTACATATGGTACCTAAACCAGATTCGGATTGGCGACCGTGTGGCGATTACCGACGCCTGAATGCCATCACAACACCTGATCGTTACCCGATCCCGCACGTGCAGGATTTCACGATGAATTTGGATGGTTGTAAATTCTTTTCGAAGTTGGATATCATACGAGCGTACCACATTATACCTGTTGCCGAGGAAGATATTCATAAAACAGCGATAACTACGCCTTTCGGCTTATTCGAATTTTTAAGGATGCCCTTTGGCCTTAGAAATGCAAGCCAATGCTTTCAACGACTCATGAATAACATTTTTCATGATTTAGAATTTTTATTTGTGTACATAGATGACATTTTGATTGCTAGTCAATCGCGTGAATCCCATTTAGAGCACTTACATATCGTTCTAAAACGTTTAACGGATCACGATATAAAGCTCAAGCCATCCAAATGTATACTGGGAGTAAATCAAATAGAATTCCTGAGCCACACCATTTCGGCGAAGGGAATAACACCATCTCCAGGGAAAATTCAGGCTATTCGTGATTTTCCTTCACCAGCTTCGGTGAAACAGCTGCAAAGGATTTTGGGAATGGTGAATTATTATCACCGTTTCATTCCCAATATCTCAGACAAGCTAAAAGTGCTACACCAGTTGGTAAAAACGCACAACAAAAACAAAAAAGCTGCATTTGAATGGCCCGATGCGTGTGAGCAAGCACTTAACCAAATAAAAAACGAGCTTTCAAACGCCACCATGCTCGTGCATCCCAAAAGTGATGCGAACTACACACTAACAACAGATGCATCTAATAATGCTGTAGGTGCAGTTTTACAACAACAAAGTAAAGGCATTTCGGAACCTCTTGCGTTTTTCTCCAAAATGATGACGCCAACGGAACAGAGGTATTCCACATTCGATAGGGAATTGCTTGCGATTACGCTTGGAATCAAGCACTTCCGGCATTTTCTAGAAGGTAGAATTTTCACGGTTTACACAGATCATAAACCTCTGATCCATGCCTTAAAGTCGAAAACGGAGAAATCCCCAAGACAGTGTCGACAACTAGATTTTATTTCGCAGTTCACAACGGATATAAGATACATTGCTGGCGAGAGCAATGTCGTGGCGGATGCATTATCACGGATAGGAGAAGTCCATTCAATCACAAATCTGAATTACGAAACAATTGCTAAACAACAACAAACAGATGAACAATTGCAAAGACTATTGCAGGATACTAAGACTGACTCCAAATACAAATTGGATAAACTAGTATTAGATAAAAACAATTTGATATTTGAGTCATCAACAGGACAGAACAGGTTGTATGTTCCTCTTACCTTAAGGAAGTGTACTTTCGACAGCCTGCACAACTTGTCTCATCCAGGTATTCGCGCCTCACGCAAGTTATTAGGCGAAAGATTTTTCTGGCCGTCAATGAACAAGGACGTGGGTAATTGGACTCGTGCATGTATAGGATGCCAAAAAGCCAAAATTGGTCGGCACACGCGCTCGCCATTAGAAGCAATAGCAATTCCAAAAGGAAGGTTTGAGCATGTGCACATGGACATCGTTGGTCCATTACCACCATCAGAAGAAATGTCCTATTTATTGACAATAGTAGACCGGTTTACTCGTTGGCCGGAATGCTATCCCATGTCTGATATTACAGCAAAAACTGTGGCTCAAACATTCGTCAGAAATTACATCCCAAGGTTTGGTTGTCCTTCGACGATCACAACGGATAGAGGAAGACAGTTCCAGTCAAAACTTTTTGAAGAACTTTCAAAGTTGATTGGAACACATCACATAAAAACGACAGCCTACCACCCTCAATCCAATGGAATGGTTGAAAGGTTCCATAGACACTTAAAAGGGGCATTGAAAGCCTGCGAAGACACTAACCATTGGATCGCTCGATTGCCATTAATTTTACTGGGTATCCGAGTAGCATACAAGGATGCTTTGAAAGGGTCCCCAGCGGAAATGGTATATGGAGAAAGTCTGCGACTTCCTTCCGAAGCATTCGTACCATCCGCTCCAACAACATTTGAAGATGTACCTGAATTTATAAAAGAATTAAAAAAAGAGCTTAGACACATTAAGCCTGAACCGTCAAACGTTGAATCGTCTAAAACAACGACTTATCTACCAACAAATCTAGAAACATGTAAGAATGTTTTCGTACGTGTAGATAAAGTAAGAACAGGTTTACAAGCACCGTACGAAGGACCTTATGAGGTAGTTCGTCGATGCAGAAAATTTTTCACGGTAAAGATCAACGAAAGAAACGAATCAATTTCGCTTGACCGTCTCAAACCTGCTTTCGAATTGGAAGGTTTTTCCAAAATAGGCAAATATTCAAATCACAAAAAATGTGTTCGCTTTGTAGACAAAGAAAATTAACCACACCAACAATTCCGTTTCATCGCGACTCCGTCACTGGTGGGGGGTTCTGTGGTGTTCGCCTTCATAAACAAAATAGAATTGTAGAACATCACTCTCAACCTGCGACATGAAGGGTTAGCGAGAATACACATCGCACACACCAGGAATCACTTAAGTGATAGTGAAGAGAATGAGTGACCACGCGAGGACACGCATCACTTAGGAACTCACGCATTGCGTGAGTAGTGAGTAAGTGAGAGAAGATAGCTAGATAACGCGAAAGAGAAATATGTTATAAAGGGATCGTAGAGTTTAGGAATCTCTCTTAATCGCCTCACCTCGTGTTGTAACAGTGCGGAAATAAAGTGTATTGTGATAAGCCACCTCACAAGCTCTACACGGGTTTATTGCCCGGCTGAGCTGGGAACATTTCAAGGCTAATGAAAAAGCGAACGTTGCTGTTGGATTTAGTTAAGAAGATAGTCAAGATCTGTGTTTGTTTGGCACATGAAAAAAGAATGTGGTGCTTCGATTCGGGTGCCACTTCCCATATGACAAACGCTAATCCATTTTGAAGGAAATTGATAATAAGAAACGATCAACTATCTCGTTAGCCAATGGACAGACCATTAAGTCGGCCGGTGTAGGAATTAGTAGAGTAGTATCCGTGAACGGATGTGGTGCCCGAATGAACGTTTCGCTGGACAATGTATACCATGTACCGTCACTCGCAACAAATCTGCTATCGGTGAGCAAAATTGCCTATTTGGGATATGATGTGTTCGATAAGATTGGTTGCCGTGTCGTGAAAGGCGAAAATGTGTTGTTAGTTGGTGAACTCAAAGGTGGACTATATCATCTGAAGCGATATTCGGTGCAAGCCATGATAGCGGATTCAAATCATGGAATTTCCTGCTTACACCTGTGGCATCGTCGGCTTGGGCACCGTGACATGGAAGCAGTGTTAAAGATTGTGCGAAACAATTTGGGGAGCGGTTTGAAAATCGACCAATGTAACATGAAGACCGTTTGTGGATCGTGCTGCGAGGGGAAGATGAGCCGTGAATCGTTTCCAAAAGCTTCTTCGAGAGCTGCTACTGTCGGTGAACTAGTGCACACGGACTTGGGAGGTCCCATCGAACTGCCAACAGTGCGTGGTAGTCGGTTCTACATGACCATGGTAGATGATCACAGCCGTTATACGATCATCTATCTGATGCAGAATAAGTCCGATGCCGCGGATCGTTTCCGAGAGTATTGCGCTCTAATGAAAACCCAGTTTGGTCATTACCCTAAAGTTTTTCGATCGGACGGTGGTGGAGAATATGGAAGCAATTCCTTGAGGAAGTATTTTGCTAACCACGGCATTTTGCATCACCAAGCTGCACCGTATTCTCCGCAACAGAATAGGGTGGCCGAACGTAAAAATCGTTACATGTTGAGATGATACGCTGCATGCTGGCAGAGTCGAATATGGACATGGTATACTGAGGTGAAGCGATTACGACTGCCTATTATCTGCAAAATCGCTTGCCTTCTTCCTCACCTTATGAGCTAAAGCATCGAAAGAAGCCATCATACGAAGATCTTCGTGTATTTGGATCCGAAGCTTTCGTACATGTTCCTAAAGAAAAACGCAGAAAACTTGACAAAAAGGCAGAAAAATTGGTGTTCGTCGGTTACGCGGACGATCAGAAGGCCTACCGTTTCGTAAACCTGAAAACAAAAAGAATAACCATAAGCAGAGACGCCAAGTTTTTGGAACAATGCGAGAAACCGGACGTGCAGAAACCGAGGCCTGCAACGTCAGGAGGAGTAGTAGTGATTCCACTTGTACCAACTCCGCCTCCTCAACCGGACGAACCGAATGCCAGTGAAGAAAGTGTAAATCTTGATGCAACACAATATGAAAGCGCGACTGAAAACGATCTAACAGACGAATCTTCGTTCCACGGGTTCCCTCTGGATGAAATAGCACGCAAATCAACACGAACTACCAAGGGAGCTGCACCATTTAGATTGATTGAAGAAGCTTATGCGGCAGAAATTTCTGAAACAGTAATAGAACCTAGAAATCTCAAGGAAGCTCTTGCCTGTGATGATAGTGCTGAATGGAGATCTGCAATGAAAAGTGAACTGAAATCGCACGGAGAAAATGGCTCTTGGGATACGTTGATGGAGTTACCAGCAGGACGGAAAGTGGTTGGTTGCCGCTAGATCTTCAAATTGAAGCGAGATTCTGCTGGAGAGGTAACCAAACACAAGGCTCGTCTGGTAGCTCAAAGCTACACACTAGCGATGTGTACACTGAATAAGAGTGAGTGAGTGAGTTAAATACCGCAAGTGAAAGTATGGTTTCAAATCAGCAAATCAGTTTATTTCACTCTTTATACTAACTCACTCTTTATACTTACTCTCACTCTCTGTGCCGACTTCTAACTCCCTCTTTTCGGTTTATACTCACTCACTCACTCTTTTCGGTTTCAACTCACTCTTTTCATATTATAATTACTCTTTTCTAATACGAAAAGAGTGAGTTAAAACCGAAAAGAGTGAGTTAAAACCGAAAAGAATAATTATACTATTAAAAGAGTGAGTTAAAACCGTAAAGAGAAATTATAATATGAAAAGAGTGAGTGAGTGAGTATAAACCGAAAAGAGTGAGTTAGAAGTCGGAACAGAGAGTGAGTGAATGAGTGAGTGAGTGACTATAAACCGAAAAGAGTGAGTTAGAAGTCGGCACAGAGAGTGATTATAAACAGGATATTAAATTTTGTTTTGAAAATTATTTTTTAATGAATCTTTAAAGAGTGAGTTACGGATTTAAATCGTTATAGTTACTCTTTTACTCTGATTTAAATCACTGAAAAGAATGAGTTTCTCATCTCTACTACGCACAACAGTACGGCGAGGACTATGACCAGGTATTTGCTCCCGTTACTAGCTACACAACTCTTCACGTATGCTGTTTGCTCTAGCTTCCAAACGACACATGACACTTCGACACTTTGATATAAAAACGGCCTACTTGTATGGTGATCTCGATCAAGAACTGTTTATGCGACAACTACCTGAATACGAAGTGAAAGGCAAGGAACACTTGGGTTGCCGTCTCAAGAAAAGTATTTATGGACTCAAACAGTCGGCACGTTGTTGGGATCAAAAACTGCATAGTGTTCTGGTAAAGATGAGGTTTCAGCAAAGTGGTCCAGATCATTGTTTGTATACAAACAACATAAAATGGAAGAAAGTGTACATTTGAGTGTATGTGGACGATTTGATGGTCGGGTGTGTGAACGAAAATATCATCGACACTGTGTATCAAACTTTAACAGGAATTTTTTATATGACTGATCTTGGTCACGTTAGTTATTTCTTGGGACTTGAAATCAAACGTAATAATGATGACTATAGTGTTAGCCTTAAAGGCTATATTGATAAACTTATCCGTAAATTTGGCTTGAGTGACGCAAAAGTGGCAAAAACACCAACGGACGAAGGTTTTGTGAAAGTGTAGGACACTAGTGCAACTTCTGATGATCATATTTTGTACAGAGGTCAGAGAGTGAGTGAATGAGTGAGTGAGTGACTATAAACCGAAAAGAGTGAGTTAGAAGTCGGCACAGAGAGTGATTATAAACAGGATATTAAATTTTGTTTTGAAAATTATTTTTTAATGAATCTTTTGAAAGCAACTAAGCATTGGCAGTTAGTATACAACGGATCTAGCGGTGGCTTGATAGGGTATTCGGATGCCGACTGGGCCAGCGACATACAAAACGAGAAGGTCTACAACAGGATACGTATTCTGTATGGTGATCTCGATCAAGAACTGTTTATGCGACAACTACCTGAATACGAAGTGAAAGGCAAGGAACACTTGGGTTGCCGTCTCAAGAAAAGTATTTATGGACTCAAACAGTCGGCACGTTGTTGGGATCAAAAACTGCATAGTGTTCTGGTAAAGATGAGGTTTCAGCAAAGTGGTCCAGATCATTGTTTGTATACAAACAACATAAAATGGAAGAAAGTGTACATTTGAGTGTATGTGGACGATTTGATGGTCGGGTGTGTGAACGAAAATATCATCGACACTGTGTATCAAACTTTAACAGGAATTTTTTATATGACTGATCTTGGTCACGTTAGTTATTTCTTGGGACTTGAAATCAAACGTAATAATGATGACTATAGTGTTAGCCTTAAAGGCTATATTGATAAACTTATCCGTAAATTTGGCTTGAGTGACGCAAAAGTGGCAAAAACACCAACGGACGAAGGTTTTGTGAAAGTGTAGGACACTAGTGCAACTTCTGATGATCATATTTTGTACAGAGGTTTAGTCTGCGGTCTTATGTACATCTCGGTAAGCGCGCGACCTGATATTGCAGTGAGTACGGGCATACTCGGTAGTAAAGTGAGCGCTCCTACTGAAGCATGCTGGGTGGCAGGAAAACGAATCGTTCGATACTTGAAAGCAACTAAGCATTGGCAGTTAGTATACAACGGATCTAGCGGTGGCTTGATAGGCTATTCGGATGCCGACTGGGCCAGCGACATACAAAACGAGAAGGTCTACAACAGGATACGTATTCTGCTATTCAAGCGGAGCTGTGTCATGGGCCAGTCTTAAACAGCCTAGTGTTACGTTGTCATCAATGGAATCAGAGTATGTAGCTCTGAGTGAGGTTACTCAAAAATTAGTCTGGCTTCGACGGTTGATGGATGACATGGGAGAGCGTATTGAAGAACCTGTAAAAATGATGGAAGACAATCAAAGCTGCATTCGATTTGTAACCTCCGATCGAACCAATCGTCGCTCGAAGCACATTGAAACCAAGGACCATTACGTCAAACAACAGTGTGCGTCAGGACTTTTGGCGCTAGAAAACTGTCCAACGGAAAATATGTTGACTGATGTTCAACAAAATATGTTGAATATGTTGACGCAGTCCAAGCGCTCCATCCGTTACCTTGGCGTGTGGTTGCATGACCACCTATCGTGGTTGCCGCACGTAACGGACTCCATCCTGCGCTACGGTGCCCCAGTATGGTCGGAAGGCTTGGAAAGACAGCAATGCCGCAGGCTTGTTTGTCGAGTGCAGCGGAAGACGGCGACTCGGGTATGCAGAGCGTTCCGGACGATCAGCGGAGACGCGGCAGTACTGCTTGCCAGTCTAATCCCTATAGTGCTGCTCACGAACAGGAATGGCCGAACAGCGCGAGCAGCAATGAGGATGACCACCGAGAATTCGCGGATGATGCAGACGGTGCGGTAGACAACACTCATGGCGAAAGTCTCTCTGCCGCCGAAGCAGCCGCCGCAATGGAAGCTGAGACATCCTCGCGCTGAGCAACGCGTTAAAAGTGTATGTGGCCCAGTGGGGCAGTTTGTGCGATGGAAAATCGAGCGTCGCGACTGAACTAAGTTTCAATAAATAAAAGGCAAAGTGCGATTGCGCACGGTCCAGAGGTGCATTAGGCACAAGAAACCCGTTTCAGTGAAGAAACCCTCGCGGGTTAAGGAGTGGGAGGTGAGGAGGGATGGATTTGACAGCATTAATATGCGCTATACATATGTACGCACCGCAAATAAAACCACCCCTTTATCTGAAAAGAAAAAAAAGCCCCTAGGAACAACGAAACAACGAAAGTTTTCCGCAATGCTGGGACTATCGACGAATGATGGATGGCACTATTTCTTGAAGAGGAGTGTTATAATCACAACAACTATGGTATAATCCCAGCAAACAATCAGGTCGCGTTTTGGTCGAAAGCGGGTCGGACGGACTGTTACCGTGTAGGAAACACCCAGTTTTGTCAATGTATGTGTGCGTCTTGTCAGTTTTGTTTTTTTTGCTCGGATCGATTCAAAATAAAAATAAGAAGAAGAAAATCATCATTGCGAAATGTAAACAGTGAAAATTATCATCAATAAAGATTGTATTTTTGTAAGTGTTCTGTATCATTTTATGCGGAATTCATTCCGAATCTATTGAACTAGTGATTTTTACGTGAACTATCGGATTTATAGAGCAATTTGGCTGAGGTTGCGACGCAGCTGAAATTGCTACAAAGAATGGCATCGTTGCATCAATGCGGAGACAAAGTACCCCCCTTCGCAGTTGTGTACCGCTGCAAAGAATCATTGTAGGGTAACAAGTATGCACAACATGCAGAATCGTAAGTTGGTCGAAATCTGATTATGATTGCACCATCTCATTGCAGCACTACGGAACCGCTTTTGCAACTGGCAGTGAAGACGATTACAATGATCGAAAAATTGGATAAATATAGCCTGTGTTGGGAAGAAATACAATATATAATATATTGCAATATGTTTGGCGATAATGAAAGCTTTCACTAAATAATAAACATGAGGATATTAATTTCCACTTCGGGCACTGCACTCCTTTATTTCTGGCTGATTCATCAACACCTAACTCGCATAAATTTGTAGCACACGTTGTTTTTGCACACATCATATGTTCTAGTATGTTCTGTAGATCAAATAATGAACACGAAGAATCATTTGTTCACCGCTCGATGATTTTCCTTGTCGATGATGTCGCTTGTAAAAACTCAAACCTGTTCTCATTTCTATTGACTGTTATATTGCTAACATAAATGACCAATGCTTCATAGATTAAATGGGATCACGGTCAACTCATTGTCCTTTCACCAAAGCCAAATAACGATCGAAACCAACCTAAACCGTGTTAAAATTGTAACTCATAAAAAGATCCCTCTCAAATATCAACAACAACGATGAGAAAAAAAAGTTGATGATGATGACGATGTCAAGAAGGAAAAGAAAGTCCCACGTGCGTTTATTTTTTTCAAGCTATTTTTTTGAATTGACGCAATTTTAGTCGGCAGCGCCATCTGGTGGGTCCGACCATTTCTGCATTACGACCATGGATGGCGGTCAGTTTGGTGGTCGGTTCGGCGGTCCGTTCAACCGCCGTCGGACCCAATCGCGACCAATTTTGCGCTCCGGGATGTTATTTATTTGAAGCGCTATAGCCACTCCCAGTGAGACAAATTTCGTTAAATTACTCTTAAATAACCGTTAATTTACCGGGTAAATTAGGGGTAAATTAAGGGTAAATTAGCAGTCGTTAATTTACCCAGTCGAGCAGTTTTTGTCGAATTGTCAAAAAATCGAGCTCACCCGGTTCTGGGGTGTGCTGTGGTATGAACTATGGTCTAATGCATCTTTTTTATTATATGAGATTATTATAGATAGCTTGGAGTTTCGATCCGGCGACTTCGCTGCATTAGCTGATTACGCTGTCACAGTACCACTGATATCATGTTATAAGGTGGAAGTTGTAAAAGCTATATAAATGATTGCTTTTGTTGTTATTAGACCCGTATCATATGCTACAGATTGCTTCCGAAAAGGAGGAGGAAGACGGGAATGTTGTATCGTAGGCGTGGTAGGATGTTAAAACGAATGAGGGAACAGGCAGAATGTGCTGTGGCTCTACCTTTGAATTCAATTTCAGTAAATAGATTATTAGATCTACAAGATTTTCTGCGTTACGAGTGTGAATAAAATGAATCATTTCCATCATTTACTTCAACGACTTTTGAATCACCTCATCAAAAACGCATGTAAGCTTGTAACCTTTAATTTACCGCTAAATTACCGTCTGCAAATGCCTGCCCATATATGTATATGGATGCATTAATTTATCATGTTTTATCGACTGTAAACATTGCTCAACCTCTAGAATATATGTAAATAACGTTTACTAAACAAGAATCTAACATAATTATCATTTTTAATGATATATTTTGATGAAACAAATGTACGGGAACACTTGGAACGTTAATTTACCGTTAATTTACTCTTAATTTACCGTCTGACCATTCCTCCAACGTCTCATCATTCCATTCCCCCTACCCGCGCCAACGAACGGCACGGTTTGACAGCCAAAACTGCTCGATTGGGTAAATTAGCAGAACGCTGCCAGACTGGGCTGTCCATCTGACAGTTGGCTGTTTTTATGGCGTAAAGCATTGACGCAGTAGGAACGCGTCCATTTTGTTCTTAATTTTCTTATTCTGAACGAACTACAAATGTGTGAATATCGGGAGTGAATTAAAAAAGAGTTTTTCTGGTTATTTTGTGGACTTAAACTAATGTGTGTCTTTCATTCACTGCTACCTATCTCTGCCCAATATCCATTACCTGCGCGCTGCAGTTAAAAGAGGAGCTTCTCAAGTAATCAAAGCGTTCACGATAAGTGCATCGAATTATGATCTGGCCTGGAAAATGCTGACGGAGAAATACTCAAACGAGTATCTATTAAAAAAGCGTCACTTGCAAGCTATGTTCGGCATTGCACCGGCCAAGAAGGAGAGTGCGTCGACCCTGCATCAGCTGGTCGATGAGTTCCACAATAAAACACAATAAAACGCTCGATCACTTGGATGAAGACACCAACATATGGAGCAGCATTTTAGAGCACCTCCTGTGCACTAAATTGCTTGTATCCACTTTGCGTGATTGGGATAAACACGCTTCCACCAATGCCAATCCCAGCTGCAAGGGACTCATCACGTTTCTACAACGTCGTATGCACGTACTTGAATCTTTCTAACACCATCGCGTCGAACGAACTTCACACACACTACCAGCTTTGCCACTACCGACCACCATTACCACGAGAAGAAATGTACTCTATGCAACAAACCGCACATGACAACAAAATGCCAGCGATTCCTTGAGATGGATCCTGCACGACGTTACAACACGTTGTAAAAGCTCGTTTGTGTTTAAACTGCCTGCGGGACACTCATCACACACGAAATTGCTCTTCGCCGTACATGTGAACACTGCAATGCACTTCACCACACACTTTTACACGCACCACACAATATCGGAACACATTCCACCGCACGTAAGCCAGCTGCGCAAGGTGAACCGAGTAACACAACACACATCCACGACGATCACACGCCCAACACACAACGTAGTTTCGCAGCGGCTTTGAAACAAACACCCACACACGTACTACTTCAAACCGCTCTCGTAAACATTGTCGATGTACACGGAATCTCGCATCCTGCGCGAGCACTTTTGGACAGTGAGCAACCGGCTCGCTCGTAGATTAGGCTTGAGACACTACTACGTGAATGTTACCTTACAAAGGGCAGGACTTTCGACAAGACCTACGCTTCCTTCTTTGCCAACCTGCGTCAGGATGATACATCCACGGATCTGCCTTCTATGATGAACAGCGTGTTCGGTTACGTCATGATTGGTTCCTGTCGTCCTACACATCCTGACCCTCTAATCGATTGTACAGCCTTTTCCAACGCTGTATGCATGGTGTCGCTTAAAGAATCGCTCGAACACTTCTGGAAGCTGGAATAGGTTACCGTTACAAACACTTATTCACCCGACGAGCAACGATGCGAATACAAGGAAACCAGCCAACGCGATGATTTAGGCCGATACATCGTTCGCCTATCCATGCGGCCCGACTTTAACTAAATGCTCGTTGTGTCGAAAGCAACAGCATTGCGACGTTTTCTGGAAAGGAGATTAGAGCGCGATCCACGATTTAAGTCAGCGTACCACGATACCATGAAGGAGTATTTGGAGCTCGGGCACAAGTCTCCGGTAATTACCTACGCTGCAGAAGAACAAGAATACTATCTGCCTGTTTATTTAGTAGGCTATGAAATCATTAGGATTGACCAAGTAGCCATTGGTTCGATCGTATGGAGTATTCCGTTATATAAAGGGAGCACTCTGTTCTCACCAGTCAGTCATATTCGGTTCGTTCCAGTGAGCTACAAACTTTTGTGTGTTACTAACTTCGAAAAACGGATCTCCATCAGAAAATAGCAGTTCTCTTTAGGTTTTGGGCACTTCGATAAAGGACGGTGCGGGTATTCCACAACTAAAAGGCGCTAACTTCGAAAACTGGCGGTTCAGTGTGAAGCAGTATATGGAAGCTGCAGAAGTAGAGTAAACGCTCACCGAAGAAGCACCTGCCGATGGAGAACTCAGGGAACGTTTCTTGAAGAAGGACCGGTAGGCCAAATCCCTGCTCGTCGGATTCATCAGTGATGAGTGTATTGGTATTGTACAAGAGAAATCTACCGCGAAAGGGATGTGGAAAGCTTTAGAAGATACTTTTGCAAAGAAGTCTACGAGAAGTCAGATTGTCTTGCGCAAACAGTTGGCCAGATTAAAATGGAACGAAGGTACACCGATGATTACACATTTGGTGACTTTCGACGACTTGCGTTACCAGCAAGAGGGGGAATTGAAAAAAGAAGTAAACGCTAAACGCTAACGACATCTTCGTTGATCGTCCTGGAAACGCTGTAGTAAACGTTGAAGAAGATGTCGTTGATGGTGCTGGAAACGCACCAGTGGCAAAATTGGCAACCATTCGAACAGTGCTAGCAGTAGGAGTTCAACGGCGTTGTTTCTTTCACCAAATGGATGTGAAGACGGCGTTTCTTCACGGAGAGCTACGTGAAGAAATATATATGGAAGTACCTGATAACGGCGCCGGTCTTCATACGACAGGACCTGGGTTCGAATCCCGGCGGACCGCCTCCCCGTACGCAGGACTGACTATCCAGCTACGGGTAAAACTAAGTCATAGAGAGCTAGCAATAGCAGGCCAAGACCCCACGAGGTTGTAGTGCCAAGGAAGAAGAAGAAGGTAATACTGTTTCGTGGTCAAGTAAGAAACAGTCTACGGTGGCCAAATCATCAAGCGAAGCGGAATACGTCGCATTGAGTGCAGCAACTTCCGAAGCTATCTGGTTAAAGGGTCTCATGAAAGATCTGGGATTCAATATTGTGCAACCTGTGACAATTTTTGAAGATAACAGAGGCTGTATCGGAATGGCCAAGAATATGGAGTGTAAGCGGGCAAAACGATAACATCAAGAATCATTTCATAAGGGATCACATTGATGCTGGAAGTATTGAAATTGAAGCATGTTCAACTACGAATCAACTAGCAGACATTTTTACGAAAGCTTTGGACACAACACGGTTTGAAGACTTCAGGAAAATGTTAGGAGTATACGATCGAGAGGGGGTGTTGATTTAGTAGGCTATGGAATCATTAGGATTGACCAAGTAGCCATTGGTTCAATCGTAAGGAGTATTCCGTTATATAAAGGGAGCACTCTGTTCTCACCAGTCAGTCGTATTCGGTTCGTTCCAGTGAGCTACAAACTTCTGTGTGTTACTAACTTCGAATAAACGGATCTCCATCAGAAAATAGCAGTTCTATTTACTGCCGCACCACCCCGTCTTCAAGGCCTCTAGTTCCACCACGAAAGTGAAAGTAGTGTTTGACGGTTCTGCAAAAACGAATACAGGTTATTCGTTAAATACGTGTCGGACCTATAGTGGAAAATGACCTACTTGATATAATTCTGCGTTTCCGTTCGTACCAGGTAGCTCCTGTTGGCGACATAGCGAAAATGTATCGGCAGGTCTTGCTTCATCCCGACGATCGCCGCTTCGTACGCATCTTGTTTCGTTTTTCGCCTCAAACACCAGGCCACACCTACGAACACGGTCACGTACGGTCTCACTCCATCCTCGTTCCTAGCTACACGCACATTGCTTCAACTGGCGGAAGATTCCGAAAGTTGCGACTATTTACCTGCTTGCTCTGCCCTCAAACGAAAAGATGCTGATGCAGGAGCTTTGGCTGATGAGATCCGGCTGGGACGATCACGTTCCCGATGTCATCTGCAACATATGGAAGGCGATTCAGTCCGATTGGAAATCTCTTCGTGAATGTAAAATTAATCGCTATGTTCTCTTACCTCATTCCAAAGTAGAGCTTCACACCTTCACCGATGCCTCCGAGACGGCCTACGGAGCGTGCGTCTATGCGCGTTGTGAGAACGCGTCAGGAGAATTTCATGTCAGCCTGTTAGCATCGAAGTTCCGGGTGGCACCTCTTAAACGCATCACACTGTCGAGGTTGGAGCTTAGCGTCGCCGTTTTGGGAGCTCGAAGCGTTCGATTCCGTTTTCTGGTCCGACTCTACCGGCACGTTGAACTGAATTGCTTCTCCCACAAACACTTGGAAGATCTTTGTGGAAAATCGCGTCGCCAAAGTGCAGCACTACTCTCATCCCCGGCAGTGGAGACACGTTCCCGGTTCATCCAACCTAGCGGATTTAGTGTTCCGTGGCATGTACGCAGCAAGCATCACGCAAAGTCAGCTGTGGAATTCCAGCCCCGACTGGCTTATGCTTCCGTCATCCCACTGGCCACACCCGAATCCTGAATCGATTGACGGAGTTGATCTCGAAGTCCGTCAGGTGAGTGTGAATATCGTTAGTACACCAACTCATCCGTGGTTCGATATCTACTCATCCTACATCAGACTGCTGCGCATCATAGAGCATTGCAAACGTTTAGCGCGCAAAACAGAAGTTTAGCGCACCCAGCAACAGTCGCCGTTTTCATCATCACTGATGATCCCGCCACAATACATCGCCACTGCTAAATCTGCGCTCTGTAGACTGGCACAACAAGACGTCTTCGCCTTAGAAGTCCGGCAACTGAAAAGAAGAAGTTATCGTTACGCAAATTATGCCCATTCATTGAGGAGGAGGGTTTAATTCGGGTTGGAGGTCGATTGAAGCTGTCGCAGCTGCCTTACCAATCGAAGCATCTCGTGGTACTTCCCAAACATCACAAGCTCGCTCGTCTCATCGCGGAACACCATCACGAGGAACTGATGCGCGCCGGCGGAAGATTCTAATTGTCCCACATAAGAGACAGCTACTGGCCCCTAGACGGACGTCGGCTGGTGAAAGCCATCGTAGGGAACTGTCTCCGATGCATTCGACAGGATCCTGCTCTCGCCAAGCAGCCAATTGACCAGCTTCCCCTATTGCGCGTCACACTTGGTTGTCCTTTTGGGGTTACTGGAGTGGACTACGCTGGACCGCTCTACTTGAAGCCAGCACATCGCCGAGCCGCAGCCGTTAACAGCTACTTGTGCGTTTTCGTGTGTTTCGCTACGAAAGCCGTGCACTTGGAGCTCGTGCGGGACCTCACAACCGCTGCATTTCTCGCTATTTTACGCCGTTTCACTTCGCGACGAGGACTGCCATCCCATGTGCATTCCGAAAATGGGAAGAATTTTGAAGGAGCCGCACGTGAGCTCGGGTAGATTTTCAAGATTTTCGAGGGTGAACACCAGCACTCTGTAGGCCACGCCGTTTGCTAAGATTATTGTTGTTTGTTTAGACATTCGCCAAGGTGGGGAGGATGTTTGTATTCAACCCTGACGAGTTGACACTTGACAAAAGTACGATTGTATTTTCGTTAAGCTGGGGCACTCGCGCAGGCAACATTCGTGTTGAGTGCAGGGGTTCTCACACGAACAAAAAGTATTAAATATTAGTTAATTTAGGAAATAAATCTCTCTTACTTGTGAAACACAAAACGACACGGTAAATATTAATCAATCCAGCGAACAGAGCATTTTTTAATTTCTTTTCACATATTTGTGAAGAAGAGAAGTAGAAGATGACTATTGTACAGTTTTCATGTCGTTTAATAATTCTAGGAAACAGGTAAAAGTGTCGCAAACTAAGAAGAGCGCCCGAAAATCGAGTGTCCGATTTGGATTACCCACCACTGTATATCTATAATAACCCCATTGCAGCAATTAGCTCTACCAAGAGAAAGAGAAGGGTTTAATTTACATGTTGCTTGGTAGGCGCTGCAACCGCTTCGCGGTCTTGGCCTGCAGCAACAATCCTCGATACCGCTCACGGTCTAGCGCCGTCGTCTGCCAATCCATTATCCCGGCCGTTCTCATGGACCAAGTCCATGTCTCAGAGGCTTATGTAAGTACAATCATACAATCTACAATTTACATGTACCCCGTCCATAAAAGCTTACATTCTGCTTCTTCTTCTATTGATATCTTTCTGTGACTTAGCTTTACCCGTAACTGGAAAGTCAGTCCTGCGTATGGAGAGGCTATCCGAACCTGCCGTATGGAGACCGACGCCGCTGCAGCCACGGCCACAGGACCGACCCAAATCGAGTTGACAAATAGACATTTGATAGAGCAACAAGGTCTGAAAGTTAGTTTCACGTATATTCAGCACGCAAGCAACCCACTCGATATCACATCACTAACTTCTAGTCACCCTTGTATTAAATCAGTTGTAATGCAACTTGCTAATATTCCCCAAATATAATAGATTGGCCATCAGCAAAAACAATCAACCAATTAATGATCGAAACGTTACCAGATTTGAAAATAGTCATAGAGTCTAAAACAAAAAAAAACGGAAGAAAATTTGAATATAAAAAATCAATTCACTATAATTCCGTTCGCTATCTATCCTCCGTGGAATACAGACGTTTGATCAGTGCTACGAAAGAATACAATCAGAGATAGTGAAAACAAATATCCAAAGAGCGTACCCAAGATGGGTCACTGCTCTCAAAAAAGTATTAAGCAGCCAATCTCGAAGGCAACGGGAACGAGAACGAAAAGCAGAATACTGCCAAATGTAGTACAAGCGTGTGCAGCTAATCCGTTCGCACCTTTATTATCGCTTGATGATAACGAGATGGACACTACACATACAGCTCCCGTACCGGCCGGCAATGTTGAGTAGGACCACGAACCACCACCAATAACGGTCGCCAGTTCCTATGTATCGGACGTACATAAAAAGGTTATAGCAGCAGGTGTCATGCGATATACTACGGCAGCTACCTTCAAAGGTATTGTAGTACCCACTACAAATACAAATGACTTCAAAGCAATGTGCAAGCAACTGAAAACGACCAATACGAAATTTCACTCACATCAGTTACACGCAGGCAAACCAACAAAAATTGTTTTAAATGGTCTCATTGACATGCCGGCCGATGAACTGAAAGTGCACTGATCCTGGAACAGGAGAAAATAATCCCGATAGCAATTAAAAAATTGAATATCAAAAAGAAGAGGTTGGATCAGCAAGCTACACCTGCAACACTTCGCAAAGGGAACAGTAGAGATTAAAGTGCTACAATCCATTAAATCTCTTAACCATTAAATGGTAATATGGCGCTATTACTCCGGACAACCTGGTCTAATGCAGTGCAAAAACTGCCAAAGATTTGGGCATGGTGCTGAGAACTGCTTCAGAGCACCGCTTTGTATCAAATGTTTCTTAGGACACAAATCGTCCATGAGCCCATTACCTGCAGCAGCAGACGACGAAAAAATTCCGACGCATAAACTAAAATGTGCAAATTGCGACGGTAACCATACGGCCAACTTTAGTGGGTGTTCAAAACGATTAGTGCAGCAACTAAATCTAACCGTGCGGCCACACGCTGAAATCTACAGCGAAACGAATTTTTTGACAAGCGAATTTTTTGACAGAAAACGCTTCGTAAACGCTTGAGCATAATGGCGGCGGGTTGTTTGTTTACATTTTGAGACGCTGTGTTTATTTCGAGCAAGCCCAACTCCATCGGGTCCAACATACACGTTTGTGCCCGATTTCTTCATCTTTCTTCAGTTATCATTTTGCAAATGAGTTTTAATGCAGCTACAGTCATTTCGATCTTCGTTTGCAGGTCCGTTCTTAACACTTAAACGAACTCAAATACAATTGAGAGCAAATAAATGGTTTATTTTCATTTACGCATCTTCCGTAAACATTTGGCCAATCAGCTGTTGATGACAGCTCGCGAAGCGTTGAATTTCGCTTGTCAAAAAATTCGTTTCGCTGCAGATTTCAGCGTGTGGCCGCACGGTAATAAACGTAAACCGAAAATACAAAACGGATAAATATTTTCAACATAGAACCAGGTACAGTTATCAAATAGTGTTTTTACTCCTCTTCCCTCTCCTATTCAAAATTCTCTCCTAAACACATACACACTTATCCGTACGCCGACGTAATTAATAGCAGTGAACTTTTCAATTCAGAAGAATCGATCCAAATCATCTAAAAGTAAAGTAAAAAGTTAATGCACATTAACAACTCTAAATCTAATAATTATTCTCCAGTTGCGGGTGTGCCACAGGGAAGCGTACTTTCACCCTTACTTTTCAACATATTTACGGCAGACATACTTAAAATGGTAAACTGCACACACTACCAGTACGCAGATGATTTAGCCATAGGCACAAGTTATAAACTCTCGAAATCAGTTATGAAAACGTTAAACAAGTTATTACTTATCTATCAAAAATGCTGCAACGTAATTATATATGCCATAGAGCACTAAGCTTAAGTACTTAGGCATAACTCTAGATAAAACTCTCACCTACAAGCCACATATTGAAAATCTTATGATCAAGGGCGAAAAGATATACCGCAGGCTCTATTGTTTTTTAAACAGAATCTCAAAACTATACTAACATATGGATTTCCAGTTTGGTACTCCTGTGCTAAAACAAACAAAAAAAAAGTGCTAAGGATCCAATATAAATTTTTAAAAACTTTTTTGAATGTCCCCCTAGTTATATTCAACTATAGAACTAGTTATATTCATAGAATCTGCAATATTGAAACCATCGAAACCTTCGTATCAAACCTGAACTCCAAATATATTTCAAAAGCTAGTACTAACCCAAACGCTACTCTACTGGAATCCATCCATCGTTTGTATCATAACCACCCCTTTACATCCTCTCCCACTTTCCACTACCCACCCTTACGCACTGTATAGACAACTAAATTAAGATTAGTTTTTTTAGTATCTGTTCTTTTGTTACTTGTCGTCTTAAAAAAAAGTCTTGTCCTGAGGTTGGTTTTGCTTATTTCCCCACTCGAAATCCAATCTCCTCTAAAGGCAATAATTTAAAAAAAAAATCAACTTAATCCATTGTGGCATCGCTTCTCACATGTATATAATTATCAATAAAGACAAACTACTACCACTAATCAACTCTAATTGCCTGAATTGTTCGGCTAAATAAACGCTAGCACATACATTTGTTAGTTGTCCGAGAGAGTTTGCGGCTTGGGAACTGTTTAAGGAAAACACGGA
>KZ063640.1:4534-42750 GCA_002091835.1 Anopheles maculatus
GTGTGTGTGTGTGTGTGTGTGTGTGTGTGTGTGTGTGTGTGTGTGTGTATTTGTGGGCACATGTGGATACGACTCGATTGGGACGAACGCTGGAGATACGGACTCCCATCGCATCAAGGGGCCTATTCAAGTGGATATTAATTTCCACTGGAGTGCTGAGTGCACCGGCACTCGGTGAACGTTCATCATCGTCTTCGTAGGGGGGGTGGGCGAGTCTACCAGGAGGTGAGGAGAACCTGCCCAAGTTCTGTATTCCCAAACTTGCTGTAAATATAGGCCAACTCTCGGGAGGCTTTTCAGGGATAAACCAGTTGTGGGAAAGGTTAATATAAGGTGCAAAGGAACGGGCAAGGACCGACCTGCCTGCTTGAAGCGTGGGCCAGAGTGTTTGGGAATCAATTTCAAGCACGGAACCGATTGCTGACGGGAAGCTCTCAGGTAGGGGTTTTTGCGTGAGCTAGCCCACTTAACGCGAGGGCTTCCGATGATTGAAAGCTCAAACTATTCACTTTTACAATCGTTGGCCGGTTGATTGCGCCTGCAGGATATGCAAGATAATCGCACAATCAGTGGCCCGGGCAATATCAATTAGCTCTAGTTGAGGGCGGTTTGTTTCTTTCGTCTTCTGTCTGTGTGGAACATTTGGAGCGTTGCTCCGTATTTACATGCGTTTTCCTTGTGTTGAATTTCCTTGAACACATTACTAAAAGTTTGTCCTTGTTTGTATATTAAGCTGGGAATACATAACATGACACCATTGTGATAGAAAATGGCTGCCTAGTCTGCTTCTCAATGTTTTACTTACTGTTTTGATAACGATTCACATATTGCATACTTTTAGGGGCTTCCCGTACTTCCTTAATTTTTGTGTTGAATTTCCTTGCACACTCTACTGAAGATTTGTCCTTGTTTGTATATTATGTTGGGAATACATAACATGACGCCATTGTGATAGAAAATAGCTGCCTAATCTGCATCGGGTCGGCCCGGTGGTGTATCCGATAGCGGCGCCGGTCTCCACACGGCAGGACCGGGGTTCGAATCCCGGCAGACCGCCTCCCCGTACGCAGGACTGACTATCCAGCTACGGGTATAACTAAGTCACAGAGAGCTAGCAATTGCTAGCAGGCCAAGACCTACAGAGGTTGTAGTGCCAGAGAAGAAGAAGAATATGCATTGTGCAGCGATGTCGCTTCCTTGTCTTGCTAAGTTTGTTTACGTTACTTTTTATTTCAAATTTAATGACTGATTCAAAAATTTGATAAACAAGTTAGTATTTAATATTGAAATTATGATATCTTATCTCCCTGATAACTAAATTCGTATCGGAAGAAGATGCTGATTGTTTCAATGCGCATCACTGTGCGCTTGAATGTGTGTAGATGCAGATGCTGCTGCTGCTGATGATGATGATGATGGCGCAAGAACTCTGCTGTCGGTGAAGACTCGGCTGGTGCTAATTACTCTTAACAGTTGTTTCATCTTCGACTTTTGGCGTTTTACTCTTTCCATCAACCATTTTTTGGCGCCTGAAGCCGTTTTCTTGCAATTCCAGATCATTTAACCTGCGTTCCTTTGTCTCTGTGGAGGGTGGAGGATTTTAGGCCTTTTTTCTCTGTTGTTGTCTTTCAATCCGACCGGTGGGTAAACAGAGCGTCTACAGCGCATCAGCGCAGGCAGGCTACAATAATCCAAGTCGTGCTAAATCGAGTTTCATTCCGAACGGGCACATCGGCACACACACACCCACACGTACAGTGTGCCGGGCGACGTGTCAGCTGGCCAGCTGGTTCCCCATATTTCTGGCTCAAGTGGAAGGCAATCAGCCGGCGCTAGACGTTCTTTGCAGAGCGATTGCATCACCTTGAGCAAACATTGCAGGCCGGCAAGGAAGCGACGCCTTCTTGAGGATCGAGGCATCGATCCTTCTGTGCTCCGGCAGCGGTGGGAGAAACACGTGCGGAAGCGAAAGCCATCAAAAGAAATGAAATTAAATTGCACATATGGATTCGACATTAAAACTTGTCTATCGCTTCTACTTTTCCTGGCGACCGGTGTGGCCCGACCACACAGAGCCTTGGACGGTGGAGCCTTGGCAGGAACGTAGAAACTAGGAACTTCTCGGTTGGTTCTGGGGGCTGTGCGAACATACCCAGGTAACATCCGTGTAATGGTGAAACGTTTCCACTGATCGGACAGGCCGTTTAAAGATAGCCGTGTTGTGCCGTTTGCATACCTTTAGGGGCGATTCCGATTAAGAGTTTACAGCAGCACAGTTTGCTTGTTCTCATTATTAAACTAAGTAAGGTGCTGTTTTATTTTCTGTAACGTTTAAAAGAATTTGTCACCTGGGTAGCAGAAACGATGCATTTTCGATCATTACGATGACGTTTGGCGCACAACACGTAAAGCGAATATCGAATCATATCACAAAAAATTTACTTCCCAATCAGTGAATCAGTGAAGAAGAAGAAGATATCGGGGAAACTCTAGTATCTTATAAACACCTTCTGTCAAGTAAGACGTCTAGATCCTTAACACACTGTTTGTTCAAGATCTAAGCATCAGGATTCTTCTTCTACTACTTCTTCTTTGGCACTACAACCTCGTGAGGTCTTGGCCTGCTATTGCAAGCTCTCTGTGATTTTGTTTTTACCCGTAGCAGGATAGTCAGTCCTGCGTACGGGGAGGCGGTCTGCCGGGATTCGAACCTCGGTCCTACCGTGTGAAGACCGGCGCCGCTATCGTATACACCGCCGGGCCGCCCCAGCATCAGGATTGTAAAATATTTAATGAAGCCTGAAGTCGGGTGTGTACAGAAACAACATACCAGGGAATCTCTAGTCTCTTATAAACACATCTTTGGCTATATACGTTTGGCTTCATATGAATCACGCCGACTACTATTTGCACTTGTCTCGATAAAGGTCTCAGATTAGCGTTATTAGTGGCTATTGACTTGTGACTCCCCGTACGCAGGACTGACTATCCTGCTACGGGTAAAACAAGCAAGTCATAGAAAGCTAGAAATAGCAGGCCTAGACCGACTAAGATTGTAGAGCCAGAGAAGAAGAAGAAGACTTGTGTCTACAGATCCAACGCTCCATGTCGTATCAAAGATAATCACTTTGATTTCTACTTCTCTTTGCTTCTTCACCTAAACATGCCCATATATCTATTCCCATTTTAATGACACCTATCCTCCAATAGCTTTCGGTTTGTATGATCTAGCAAATAATAATAACCATAAATGTCAAGGCTTAATAAGCCACTCCCGCGTGAAGCGATTGCATACTTTAAGACAACTAGGTACTGTAGTACGCCTTGTGTGACGTATGATTTTTTTGTTTTGGTTGTGCTTCGTTCTAGAACTTTCTTCGTCGGATGTTTCGGATATTGCAAAACAAAACCGACCAAACCACTCGTGGGAGATACAGCTACTTGGGCCTCGGTCGCAGATAATAGGCCCTTTTTGTGTTAGCGAACCTTCGCCCGGAAAGAAAACATATGTTCCAAGTGTACCGGTTAGGTTGTTGTGGGCAGGGATTCAGGCTTGACGTACCGTAACGGTGTACCAGGGCCAGCGGTTGGAAGCTCTCGACAAGGTGGCTGACCATCGATGTCGCTTAGGTACGGGTGTAGGCAACAGAAGTCTGCCGGATCTCGACAACATCCCCGCAGTAACCGGATCGTGCAACATGCTCATCCCTTTTTGGTGCGTGCGAGTGTGTGTGTTTCATTTTCGTCCACCCCATAAGAAAACGCAAACTGGAATAAGTGACGACAAGGGATTTCGGTGTAAAATGCTACCTCCGAATCCGAAACTCCGGCAACTGGAAATTGGAATATTTGCATACTTTTATTTACTTTAGAATTGTTTTTTTTTTGTCGAAACCCGCTCACGAAACCGTTGATCGTTGATTTCTCTCCATTGGAACCCCGGAGGAGTCGTTTGGGGGTGGGCAGGGAGCGCGCCGGTTTGGGAAAAGTTTTGCCTTTTCGATTGGATTTGTGTGTGTGTGTGTGTGTGTGTGTTTGTGGGCACATGTGGATACGACTCGATTGGGACGAACGCTGGAGATACGGACTCCCATCGCATCAAGAGGCCTATTCAAGTGGATATTAATTTCCACTGGAGTGCTGAGTGCACCGGCACTCGGTGAACGTTCATCATCGTCTTCGTAGGGGGAGGTGGGCGAGTCTACCAGGAGGTGAGGAGAACCTGCCCAGGTTCTGTATTCCCAAACTTGCTGTAAATATAGGCCAACTCTCGGGAGGCTTTTCAGGGATAAACCAGTTGTGGGAAAGGTTAATATAAGGTGCAAAGGAACGGGCAAGAACCGACCTGCCTGCTTGAAGCGTGGGCCAGAGTGTTTGGGAATCAATTTCAAGCACGGAACCGATTGCTGACGGGAAGCTCTCAGGTAGGGGTTTTTGCGTGAGCTAGCCCACTTAACGCGAGGGCTTCCGATGATTGAAAGCTCAAACTATTCACTTTTACAATCTTTGTCCGGTTGGTTGCGCCTGCAGGATATGCAAGATAATCGCACAATCAGTGGCCCGGGCAATATCAATTAGCTCTAGTTGAGGTCGGTTTGTTTCTTTCGTCTGCTGTCTGTGTGGACCATTGTGAGCGTTGCTCCGTATTTACATGCGTTTTCCTTGTGTTGAATTTCCTTGAACACATTACTAAAAGTTTGTCCTTGTTTGTATATTAAGTTGCGAATACATAACATGACACCATTGTGATAGAAAATGGCTGCCTAGTCTGCTTCTCAATGTTTTACTTACTGTTTTGATAACGATTCACATATTGCATACTTTTAGGGGCTTCCCGTACTTCCTTAATTTTTGTGTTGAATTTCCTTGCACACTCTACTGAAGATTTGTCCTTGTTTGTATATTATGTTGGGAATACATAACATGACGCCATTGTGATAGAAAATAGCTGCCTAATCTGCATCGGGTCGGCCCGGTGGTGTATCCGATAGCGGCGCCGGTCTCCACACGGCAGGACCGGGGTTCGAATCCCGGCAGACCGCCTCCCCGTACGCAGGACTGACTATCCAGCTACGGGTATAACTAAGTCACAGAGAGCTAGCAATTGCTAGCAGGCCAAGACCTACAGAGGTTGTAGTGCCAGAGAAGAAGAAGAATCTGCATCTCAATGTTTTAACTACTGTCTTGATAACGGGTCACATATTGCATACTTTTAGGGGTATCCCGTACTAAAACATATTTTTAACGCTTGAACTAGGAGAAACTAAGCCATTTAGTTCCAATCGAACCTTCACCGTGCTCAAGCGTGTGCTTGACATTTCAAACCCGGAATCGAATAGCAGAAATTGAATTTAATTTCCTGCGAAACGTCTGCAAGCATCCTTCATAACCTTCAGGTTTACAAAAAGGAATACAAACCAAATGGGGCAACCAGCCAAACCGAGCGGAAAAAATATAACTTAACTCCTTCCGCCGAAAGTTTGTGTGTGTTTTTTTTTTTTGTTTTTTTGGGGGAGATTTTCTTTTGCAATTGCGCTCATCTGGAGCTATCATTAAAAAGTCATTAAAATTTTATTTCAACCAATTATCCTTTTCCACCACTGCTCGTCCCCGCGAACCCGTTCGGTCACGATTGATTCGGTGAGCCCCGGTGGATTGTCGGTGTAGTGATTTGTGCCCGGTGGGAAGTTGGGTAGTTGAAAAGGTATTTCGCCCTTTCGCCGCGACAGATTTCTTGTTAAAGTCATCGGTTGACGATTGCTGTATGACACGCCGAGAAGTCGCCGACTCTTTGCATTAAAACAGAATGAAGGAGCGAGCGATAGAGAGCGAAAAATGGCGGAGAGAAATCTAATTTGTGGTCCTCCGAAACCCATTACCGAAATGGCCAAACAGCTCAGCTTGCAATGGATGCAGCTGTACTGTTGCGGGTTAAGCTCCATTAAGGCGTCGGAATGTCGTCGTCGCACACAAGACAATAACCACACACACACACACATGCAATCATACATGAGAGTCGGCGATACGAGCCGAATCGAGATGAGAATGGTGCCGGTGTGGGTAGCAAACCAAGACATACGAACGGGTTGGACTAGGTCTCCGGAAGTACACCACGGACCGGTGGGTAAACAGAGCGTCTACAGCGCATCAGCGCAGGCAGGCTACAATAATCCAAGTCGTGCTAAATCGAGTTTCATTCCGAACGGGCACATCGGCACACACACACCCACACGTACAGTGTGCCGGGCGACGTGTCAGCTGGCCAGCTGGTTCCCCATATTTCTGGCTCAAGTGGAAGGCAATCAGCCGGCGCTAGACGTTCTTTGCAGAGCGATTGCATCACCTTGAGCAAACATTGCAGGCCGGCAAGGAAGCGACGCCTTCTTGAGGATCGAGGCATCGATCCTTCTGTGCTCCGGCAGCGGTGGGAGAAACACGTGCGGAAGCGAAAGCCATCAAAAGAAATGAAATTAAATTGCACATATGGATTCGACATTAAAACTTGTCTATCGCTTCTACTTTTCCTGGCGACCGGTGTGGCCCGACCACACAGAGCCTTGGACGGTGGAGCCTTGGCAGGACCGTAGAAACTAGGAACTTCTCGGTTGGTTCTGGGGGCTGTGCGAACATACCCAGGTAACATCCGTGTAATGGTGAAACGTTTCCACTGGTCGGACAGGCCGTTTAAAGATAGCCGTGTTGTGCCGTTTGCATACCTTTAGGGGCGATTCCGATTAAAAGTTTACAGCAGCACAGTTTGCTTGTTCGCATTATTAAACTAAGTAAGGTGCTGTTTTATTTTCTGCAACCTTTAAAAGAATTTGTCACCTGGGTAGCAGAAACGATGCATTTTCGATCATTACGATGACGTTTGAAATTGTCATTCGGTACCAGTTGGGGGATTGGTTCGTAACTGTTTATCAATCGTAAATGTAGACTGAAAATTCTTTTTGATCGAATTGCACCCGCGCAACCCCTCTACGGGGCCTGTGAAAAATAGGAAGGAAAAGCTCGAACGAAAGGAATGGGCGCGGATTGGAACTGTCTGCTGAATATGATATTTATTTCCGATTCATAATGCATGCGCCAACGGCACGGAGATGCTGCAATGTGAGCAACAGCGCAAATGCTACTGTGGAAAGCATCAGAGCAAAATAAAAAAAAAAATGGAGGTTCTGTAGCAATCATTTATCCGGCGATGCTGGCAAGATGCAGCCTCGATTGCTGTAACTGGGTGTGAGTTATGCATTGGCATGGGTGGAAATGTGATTATACTGGGCCGTGCTGACGTGCACACCGGTTTGTCAGTGGTGCTGTCAATCAAACGGTGGCTCGTGGCGTGGAAACAACAACCGTTCGATTGTGCCGGTAGCTACATCGCGTCGGCCCCTTGACACTCAACTGGGGCTTGCCCGGACGATAATTCGCATTATAATTACATGCCAGTTTTATTCGCACCGTGCAATGTATTGGTAAGGCTAATGGGAGGTGATAGTTTGAGTTGGATGGATGAGATGGTAATTGTGAGCTATTTGAACGAAGGAATTCCTTTATGCGCCAAAAGGTATGCAATTGCCTTTTTTTTATCAAATTAAGTTTGTGTTAAGGTAAGTAAAGTTTATTGTAAATTTGTTAAGAAATAAAATACTTAAAATGCTAGAGATAATGGTTCCCAACATTGTAGGTAAAATTACGCGCTGTTTTATAGTTTAATTCTGCTCAATATTTCAAGTTGTTGGTTGGTTCTATAAGCTGGTGTGGTAGCGATACTGCACTGGTAAGGTCTGGATCCGAAGCCTCTTGAAGGTCAACAAAGGCTCTCCATACCCTACTTCGACTCAATACGTCCCCGGCGTATAGAACGGTAACATGTCTCTCCAAATATCTGAGCTTGGGGGTATACGGGGAAACCCAACCCCTTGGGAAGATGGGTGATATGGCTAAATTGAGCGGAGGGGGACAGCTAGCGTCTGTTCTCCATGTTAGGGGCGGCTAGTTGTCCTTTCTGTCCTGGCTTCCTACGGGACTTTAAACAGCTAGGAAGCGTAGGCCCTCCGACGAGACAGGGGGTTGGGGGAGAGGCCTTGCAAGCCACCCTCAATACTACCGCAACGAACAACGTACAATTTATTTCGAATCGGAACAAACGATACAAACCCACGCAACCGAAACGGGACTACGATTGGAAACTCGGAACATGGAACTGCAGATCCCTCACAGCACCAGGAAGTACCCAAGGGCCCGCGGCTTCGGAATAGTAGCACTTCAGGAGGTGCGCTGGAAAGGAGTTACGGAGCGCCCTTATCGCAGTGATTGCATGATCTACCAGAGCGGTGGAGACAAGCAAGAACTTGGTATGGCGTTCCTGGTCATAGGTGAGTTGCGCAAGCGAGTGATCGGATGGTGGCCGATCAATGAACGGATGTGCAGGTTGAGGATCCGTGGAAGGTTCTTCAACCTGAGCATTATCAATGTGCATAGTCCGCACCTTGAAGCACCGATGACGATAAGGAGAGTTTTTATACGCAGTTGGAGAGGGAATACGACCGCTGCCCACAACACGATGTGAAGATCGTCATCGGAGATTTTAATGCTCAGGTCGGACGGGAGGAGGCATACAAACCCACCATTGGAAGTTTTAGTGCCCACCAGCTGACGAACGACAACGGGCTTCGGCTTGTAAACTTTGCCTCTCCCAAGCACATGACCATTCGCAGCACCTTTTTCCAGCACGCACCTCGGTTCAGCTATACCTGGAGATCACCACAGCAGACATATTCCCAGATCGAACACGTTCTCATCGATGGAAGGCACTTCTCGGATATTATCGACGTACGGACCTACAGAGGTGCAAACGTCGACTCAGACCATTTCCTGGTTATGGTTAAGTTACGCCAGAAACTCTGCGTAGCCAATACGCTGCGCTACCAGCCCACCCCAAGGCTCAACACGGATCGGCTGAGGCAAGCTGATGTGGTGAGGGACTACGCATTCGCGCTTGGGGAAGCGTTACCGGAGGACACCACTACCGAGGCGATGTCCCTCAATGACCACTGGCGTACGGTGGAACAAGCCATCAGCACCACAGCCGAACAAACCATTGGCCGCGTAGCACGTAACCAGAGGAAGGAATGGTTTGATGACGAGTGCAGACGAGCACTATCCGAGAAGAATGCAGCGCGATCCCGAATGCTCCAGCGCGAAACCCGACAGAACGTGGAGAACTACACACGACTGAGAAGGCAGCAGACGCGACTCTTCTAGGACAAGAAGCGCAGCTTCGAGGAGTCGGACGAGTAGCTGATGCAGCAGTTATCTTAGTCGGGGGAAACTCGTAAGTTCTACAGGATGCTGAATGCGGCACGAAGCGGATTTACTCCCATGATCGCCATGTGCCGCAACACGGAGGGAGATATCCTGTCGGACGAGCGAGAGGTGATCGATAGGTGGAAGTGCTACTTCAACAGACACCTGAACGGAGCGGATACAGGAGAGAACGGACCAGGCGCAGAAAGCAGAGGAGAGCAACACTACAACAGCCAGCATGATCATGACGAAGTGCCCCCGCCATCCTTGGATGAAGTTATCAGTGCTATCAGACAGCTGAAATGCTACAAATCAGCTGGCAGTGATGGGTTGGTGGCTGAACTATTCAAGATGGGCCTGGAGAGGCTTGCCGCCATTATGCATCGGCTGATTGTGAGGATATGGGACCAGGAAGAATTACCGGACGACTGGAAACTGGGTGTTATTCACCCAGTGTACAAAAAGGGCGACAGACTGGACTGTGCTCTGAACTGGACTTCCGAGCCATCACAGTCCTGAATGCTGCCTACAAGATCCTGTCCCGAATACTCTTCTGCAGACTTGCGCCCCTTGCTACGGATTTCGTCGGGAGCTACCAAGCAGGATTTGTTGGATGGTAATCCACTACCGACCAAATCTTCACTCTACGGCAGATCTTCCAAAAGTGCCGGGAGCACCAGATCCCCACGCACCACCTGTTCATCGACTTCAAGGCAGCCTACGACACCATAGATCGTACCGAGCTATGGAACATCATGCGGCAGTACGATTTCCCTGCGAAGCTGGTACGGCTATTGAGGGCTACAATGGACGGTGTGCAGTGCAAGGTGAGAGTGTTGAACATGCTGTCGGTATCGTTCGAATCTCACAGGGCACTGAGGCGACGGCGGACGGACTCTCTTGTTTGCTGTTCAACATCGCTCTGGAAGGTGTCATGCGAAGCGCGGGCTTTGACATCCGGGGCACGATTTTTACCCGGTCTCTCCAATTCCTTGGCTTCGCGGATGACATCGATATCATCGGGGGAACACCTGCGGCGGTGTGCGAAGCGTACACCCGACTAAAACGCAAGGCCGATAGGATTGGATTAGAATCAATGCGACGAAGACAAAGTACCTGCTTGCCGGAAGCTCTGACCGTGATAGAGCACGACTCGGAAGCAGAGTATTAGTTGACGGAGACGATCTTAAGGTAGTAGAGGAGTTCTGCTACCTTGGCACGATCGTAACTTCGGACAACAACGTAAGCAGCGAAATCCGAAGGCGCATTGTTCAGGGGAATCGTGCCTACTACGGACTCCACAAACTCCTGAGATTCAGAAGACTCCAACAACGCACGAAATGCGCCATATATCGCACACTGATACGGCCGGTAGTCCTCTACGGGCACGAGTTCTGGACTATGCTGGCAGAGGACGCCAATGCACTCGCCATCTTCGAACGGAGGGTGTTATGGACTATCTTTGGCGGTGTGTGCGAGCAGGGCGTGTGGAGAAGGAGAATGAACCACGAGCTAGCTGAGCTGTTTGACGATGCAGACATCCTTACGGTTGCTAAAGCCGGAAGGATACGCTGGTTGGGTCACGTGATGAGGATGCCCTGCCACGAAGGTGCTCGTCTGCGAGCCGTTCGGCACGAGGCGTAGAGGAGCACAGCGAGCCCGGTGGCTGGATCAAGTGGAGTCAGACCTGAGGGATATCGGATGCAGAAGGGGATGGAGGAGTGCAGCCATGGACCGAGTTTCCTGGAAACGGATTGGACACCAGGCCATGTCTATTAGACGTGCTCCCTAGGAGCAGGTCACAAAAGAAGAAGAAGTCAAGAAACAACTGAAAGAGAAATACGTACAACATTTATTTTTATTTTTTTTTATTTATTTATCCATTATTACGGCATGGTGCCGTATTGTCCAATACGTACAACATATTGAAAGAAATATTGCATTTTTATGGCACGAAACATATCTTCACCAAAGTCCCTTTATTACGGCTGGAAGGAAGCGGTCTTATAAGGGTTATCTTGATTCTCTAGTCGAAGTCATTTGTAGACAGCTGTTGTTGGACGTTGATTTACAAGAATTTGAGTGTTGGTCGAGATCTCTCACGCCCGATAAAATCATCCATCATAGTTTGCCGACCCCTGGCTTAGCCTATTCGGATGTAAGGCAGATTGCATACCCGTCCGTATCAAAATCTAAACCATTTTCCATCAAAAAGAAGACACTTTAAACGAAGTGAACGCTGTTGAATTAATTATTAAAATACACTCCAAACTCTAAATGTTTAATTTGCAACCTAAAGGAAAATATCAAACACCGGTGAAATCGATTTACAGGTTTGTTAAAACCGCACCATTAACACGCCACTTTCACGCCACCGGTTAAGGACAAACGCACTCAAACACACACACACACACACACACACACACACGCTCACGCAGATATGAGAAATTACAGCAAACGCTAATGCCTTCGTCTTCCTTTTATGGGGTGGAAAGTTAGTGTAGATTTCAAAACGAAAACTTTTCCGATGAAAAGTTTCGCAGATGATGAGCTGCGGCACATGTGTGTGTGTGTGTGTGCTTTCCCATTCCCGAACGCCACAACGATTGATGAGTTTATCCAGCGTCTAACACAAAAAAACACAACAAATTACAAACAAAACGAAAAAGAAAAAGCTTCTTCTGGGCCCTGGGTTTTTACTTTCTTTCTTCCGCAACAAGCTTGGTTAGTGTGCGTATGGAAATTGACGTTTTGCAAAAAAACCGGTGGGAGGGCCGAACAAAAAACAGCAACAAAAAATTAACACGTCAAACAGAACGTCACGGCGACGGCTTTTTGCTGGTGTGAGTGTGTGTGCTGCTCGTACAAACAGATTACAAGCAGTTGCGAAAGTGCACAACGTTCTAACGGTTCGCTGTTGGTGTGGGTTTTTTTTGTTGTTGCTCTGTACACGCTTATCCTTACCAGCGTAGTGACGGTTCAGACTAAACCGGCTTATGCCGGGCCTTCCCTTCGGGGTGCGCATCCTTTCGCTTCGCACGGTGGAACCCCGTAAGAAAAGCGAGACTCAAACTCCCATTTGCCTTAGAAACGGGTGCGAGATGGCGTGGAGTGGCGGTGGTGTGTTTTTGTCTTCGCCATACTTCCGAGACACCGTACCAAACGCCGTTGATGTTATTGATATTAATTAGCATTTATTACTGTTTGCATAATAATTTCTAATTAAAAATCGCACACACACACATACGTACAACTTCCCGGAGGGTTGCAGCAAAGTCTTCGCGCACTTCCCACCACTTCTTAATAAACCTTCATGCGCGCGTGTGGGTGTGGGTGTGCATGTTTGATTAGGTGTGTAGCGTCGCGCTGGCAGCAAGAACTCGCTGGTGTATGTGGCGTTAAATATGGGAAGACTTTAGGCCGACACACCGAGCTCTAGCTCATGTGTTAAGGAAGGGGGGGAGGAAGAACGGGGAATGTGGAGGGAAAGCTGTTTTCAGTGAAAGAAAAATATTCGCCAGCAGCGTTTGTGTTGGCGAGTTTCTAGCGCTTGTATTAATTTTATTTCGTTATTTTTCTTCTCATCATTACAAGTTTGGAAGAAGATGGTTGGTTTTTCTTTCATAAATGTACAAAAGCTAGGCTTAAGAAATTAAGACACATTGCAAATAGGTTAAATGGTATAGAAAACGATAAATTTGTCACTCGCACTGCATACATTTAGGCGTTTATTTATGTTGTGCGATTTTTTAATATAAGATACGCTTGTCTCTTTGTTTCTACTAGCAGCATCTACTGTACTACGACCGTTTCACAATTAACACCCATTCGCGTACGTTTACAGCCCCTAGAGTTATGCTATCTGCCCGTCAGGAAACGTTTATTAATAGTCGGTACGGCAATCTAAATAAACGCTTCTACTTGGGTCAATGACTACCAGCTTGAGCAAAATGTTGCTGGCGGTGGGGAGTGCGGGAGAGGGATGGGGACCGGGTGGGTGGATGCAAAAACACCCAAGAAAAGGTCACGCGTCGTTCCTTTCGTCCAAAAACTTTCGCTCGTGCCGTGTATTAACATACGCCAGCTATTTATTTACCTTCTATCGGAAGGGTTTGTGTGCGTGTGTGTATATGTGTGTGTGTTTGTGCTCTTCGTAAGTGTTTGTTTGTTATTTGCACTTCAGGGAAGCGTGTCCACGGAAAATCTCGGTAAAACTCGATTGTCTACCGTAAGCAGGCAACGGTAGCAACCCATTAACGTTATGATGCGAGCCGCCATAAATATGTTTGAATGTTTGCCTTTTCTTATCTTGCACCCACAAACACAGCCCACACACACACACACGCACCGGTCCGTGGCGTACATATTGTTGACATATCGGGTGTCTTGAAGAAGCCCCATTATCGAGGATCGTACATATCTTCGCACCGGTTCGCCTGGATCTTGGATCCTGCCTTGAGCAGGAGTAATGATGTCTGTCGGACGACGGAGATGTTTGATCGCCCTTAGTATTGGGATTCTTGACTTTTCTTCGCTTGTATCCGAAATTTGTGTTTGCCCCAAAAACTTTAACCTGCTAGCCCAAAACTTCCTGCTCGAGGATGTCTGCAGTGTTTGCATCTAGATACAGCGTGCACAAAGATGCTGCATTTGCGGAGTCGCCTAATGACGCAGAGCACTGCCGTAGGAGGATCCTGCCGCAAAAAAAAACCTTGAACGGCAGGGAAAAACTCGTTCCAAACCAAAGTGACCGTACCACCGGTTGGTGGCAAACCATTATTGCCTACCCCCACCCCTCCCATGGAAAAGCGAATAATCATTGGTTTTTAGCTTGAAAATCTCCGGAATGCTTGTTACGATACCAACACCCAACCGAACGTTTGGTGGATGCTACCGTAAAACCGGGGTCGACCGAGGGACAATGCAAACTTTGTCGTACCGTCGTTTACTGGCGTACTGGGGAAAATGCTGACAAACGGCGAATACACGGTCCATACGGTTCGCTCTTTCGGGACGTTCTGGACATTGTAGCCCTGCCGCTTGTCGCTGCTCCCTCTCTAGGCAGGACTCAGGCCTCATGGCTAAAGTTTTCGCCAAAACATTCTCGGGACCGATGGGAAAATGGGAAAGTTTCGCTTTGGCAGTGTTCGCTTATTCTTGTTGTGGTTTGCCACGCCGCTTGACCATATTGTAAAACCGTATGTATCGATTACCGTGAGACGACTTCTCGGTGCCCGGTGCCGGCAACAAGTTTGTCCTTAAAGAGGATTATTTATTTGGAAGCGCATTTTTTCCCGATGCATGCGGGGGAAAACGCTAAGAAGCCACAGCCACATTTGGTTCGCTTTGCATGCCGTGTGCGTTATGAAATATTCATATGGATGTCGGCGAGCGCGTATGTGTGTCTGTAACGAGTTGAAGTTTGAGACTTCTGGAAAACATATCGTTTCGTTGGCAAATAATTACCGTTTCTCGGTGGCGAAATTGCTATCTACACTTTTGTTTTCTTTCTCTTTTCGCGTTCCGGATATCTCGGCAGATGGTAATGGAGCAAAGATTTCTAGAAATGGTCGCACGCTCGCAAACGTGTAGCGGATATATGAGTTTTTGCGAAATATTGGACCTTGAAAAGAGACGCTTCTGAATCATGTGAATATTTTATATTTGTGTGAAAGATGTGAGGTCGCATAATACTAACTGTCGAGTCCTTGGTTAAAGTAGGAGTTTTTCATGTCTGGACTGCAGGCGGGATTAACTATGGGCCTTGTCCTTGACGGGTCCTTCATGATGCCTCGTCTACTTAGAGAGCTCGTCGTCTAAGGACTCTCAATATGCTTTTGCCGCCTAAGGAATCTCACCGACATTCTAAACTATGTGTTCAAAGAGACCTCCTCGTCTAAGGTAACTTGTTGTTTGAAATGTATACCCCAGTACGCAGGATTCACTCCATGTCCCGTACGCAGGATTCACTGTCCAGCTGAAGGTTAAAACAAAGTTAAGGAAAATCAATAACAGTAGGTCAAGTCCTTCCGAGGCAAGCAGAAGACGAAGAAATATCCTTGAAGTATGATGTACAGGTGAGATTTTAACTGATTTTAACTAATTTTCTGCAAAAGTCTTCATATCCCCAGGACATTCTACCACTAGAAAATGGCGTGTTGCAGCATGTTTAACGAAGTCTCCAATTTCTCGTCATCAAGAATTTTCGACATTCCGAGATACAATAAGATGATCTGTAGTCTTCTTCATATTAAAGTAAAGACCGCTTTCGCCTACCGCTAGCTGTAATAGGTATACTCCTAAAAGCTCCTCAAGGTATACAATAAATTGTAGTACAATCATCAGCACTTTGCGGAATTTCTGACATATCAACATGATAGTAGTAGTTGCATACTTTCGGGTGCTAAACATTTAATGTGCCCCACTGTTAATGCCATCATCAAGATGCTTTATTGATCCGTTTTTCGCACTGTTATTGCACAGGTTATTTTGATCTAATTCTCTTATCACAACCGTTATTACTACTAGGCCTATTTAGATATCAAATAGCTTATTTTGTACGATAACACTTCAAGGTAGCTCATTTGATAAGATTTAGCAAAGCACAATTCTTAACCTCCGCTAAGCATTTCTCACACCACCGTCTCCGGTTCTCCATTGAAATAATTCCGTGGAGCTTACGAAACCGTAATGTGCAATAAATCTATTTATCTTCCCAGCCTGTCAGAAGCGTCCAGCTGGAAGTACGCGAGTTCACGGTCGTCCGTAATGCGGATAGAGGATAGAAGCAGAATGTTATCTTTCGCTTGTGTTTTGGTTTTTTTTTGTTTTTGGACATCTTAAAACATTCCCGCTCTAACTTTCTACGCACAGTACGCACCGGGCTGGAGCTTACGAAACCGTAATGTGCAATAAATCTATTTATCTTCCCAGCCTGTCAGAAGCGTCCAGCTGGAAGTACGCGAGTTCACGGTCGACCGTAATGCGGATAGAGGGTAGAAGCAGAATGTTATCTTTCGCTTGTGTTTTGGTTTGTTTTTGTTTTTGGACATCTTAAAACATTCCCGCTCTAACTTTCTACGCACAGTACGCACCGGGCTGACAGTTGCGGTGGCGGGAAGATTTGCACGTGCGGCGTTTTAAATAATTGTCGGAAAGCAGTCGAGCAGCTGGTCAGACTGTTGGCAGCGTGATGCGTTCCTACTTTGCTGTAGGCTGCTACTTACTGAGTGGCGAGTGTTTGCACCAATGCTTCTGTACGTCACAAGCTGGTTTTTTTGAGCCTTTGTTTGTTGGGTACTTTGTAGAAACAAAGGGATGGAGAACGGATACAAAATAAGCTACAGTACGGCGAAACAATTGCCACAATCCTATCGATCCGGCAGCGAAACAGCAAAAAGAGTAAACCAACTTTACAAGCACTTTTAAGCGAACGATATGCCCAACCTACTCCGATAAGGGAAGGTCTCGAACCTGTCCAATCTCCTCGCACCAGGAACTCCTCTGCGCTGGTGGTAGAACCGGTTTTCGTCTGCTAATTGAATGGGAAGCTGTCGACGGTGAGTGTGTGAGTGCGTCGGTTTTTTTGTTGTTTCGCTACGTACGCACTTGCTGTAGGTCCGGAACATGGCAAACTCCCGGTCTCTACGTCAGCCTAGTAAAGCGGGCAGTAGTACTAGCAGCAGGAGTAGCGCAGAGCGGGCTTTTTTTTAAAAATGCACGAAACAGCACACTCTTAAGCGTTTGCGTATCGATGGGCATAATATTTTACCGAACCGGCATGTTACTCGCCCAGATCGCACAAATCGCATGTCAAAAGGTTTGAGCGCATTAATTGCAATCCGTGTACTGATGAGCTGTGTACACCGTGTACAAACACCGGGCCACAACGCGATTGTTAATTAATTACGCGCACACAATCCCCGGCCTTTACAGCTTTTAGGGGGTTTTCAGGTGGAGTCAAACGCATCCTCTTCGCAAACACCTTCACAAGAGCAACCGGTAGGATCGAAACAACAAACTGGAGCAATAATGTAGAGTTGTTGGCGACCTATGTGCATTAAACCCGGAAGTGAAAATAGAAGCAAAAGGTAAACATGCGACAAGACATTATTCGGATGATGTCGCTCAGTAGTACACGCCGTTAAGAACTAAATTGCACCACATTAAGAAGCGCTAGAGTTATGCAATTAGCTGGGTACAAGTGTCGCGTTGAGGTTACGCGAGAGTCAGGAGAAAAAAAAAGACCTCCCGACGTGTGTTGATGACCTTGTCGTATATGTCCGAGGCTTTCGGAAAGATTCGTTTGCATGCAGGAATAAAAACACAAAATGGGCCCACCTTGAGACACCGGAGCCCACGAATGGGGGTCAACCGTAAATCAAGTTATTTGCAATTTCAATAAATTCCTGCACACTTCCTCGTACCCATTTAAAGTTGATTGATTTTTAAGCAGTGGTCGGTGCACGCTGTCAGCAAGCGCATTGGTTCTCGATTTATCAGCGGTGTGTAAACGCCCCGATTATTATTACTATTATCGGAACGGTGCTAGAATCGATGGCGTTGCGCCCCAGCACTGATGCAAACGAACCTGCCGATGTCTCCGATGAGGTCCGGTGCAAAGGTCAATGTCGGGTGTCGGGTTGCGCATCTTGCCGATGGTAGTGTCCGGTTTTGGGGATGGACCCTAATAAGGGTCTGCCATTACTGCGCTGTTCGGCGCTGTGTCCCTGGAATGTCTAATCAATATTACGCTGCCAGTACATGGCGCGAATCCTTCCGGAGTACGGAAACTGATGGTGAGATAAATGTTCGCTTTACATGACTTGCAGTTCGTTCTCGAGATGCTCCAACGAAACGAGTCGTTGACCCGGCCCGGTCGGGAATGGTAGGACTCGGGATAGCTCTGGGTGAAGCAGGTTCGGCAAGTTTTATGTGTTGCGAGCTTATCGCTTCCTTTTACGTACTTTTCGCGCGCACTTGTAATGGCTAGTGAAGCTGCAAGGTGAATCGGGAGGACGGCGGGATGGAAGCGCATGTGCGAAATAGAACTCTGGTGCAGGTGCCGGCGGATAGCTAGATATATACAGGTGGACGTACCGGCGATCGAGAGTTCAGAAAGCGCTCGGCGCTCTAGACGTGCGGATCACGCTTACACGAGGAAGTCTCGGAAGTTCCTTGCGATATTATATCGGCACGGTAAGTACCACAACCGCAATGGTTGCTGTAACAGATAGGTTCGCTCTACCCGCCACGATCACCACGATCGGAGTGCAAGGCGAAGGTTCGCACCGATGACCGCACCGAACACTTTCCGAACAGCGTCCTCTGACAGACGGACAAACGAAAGTAAAGCGCGAGTCGCGCGATGAAAGAGAAATTAATACACCATCGCCGTGCCGTGAAGGCCCCGCCGGTGAAAGAGGCCGCCGTCTGCCGTCCGTCCGGCAGACCGGCGAGTTGAAAACCTGTTAGCATTGTTTTTTTGTGTGTGCGCTTTTGTTGTTGTTTCGGACGACAGTTGGTTGTTTTTTTTTTGGGGGCGTATCGATGGGCATAATATTTTACCGAACCGGCATGTTACTCGCCCAGATCGCACAAATCGCATGTCAAAAGGTTTGAGCGCATTAATTGCAATCCGTGTACTGATGAGCTGTGTACACCGTGTACAAACACCGGGCCACAACGCGATTGTTAATTAATTACGCGCACACAATCCCCGGCCTTTACAGCTTTTAGGGGGTTTTCAGGTGGAGTCAAACGCATCCTCTTCGCAAACACCTTCACAAGAGCAACCGGTAGGATCGAAACAACAAACTGGAGCAATAATGTAGAGTTGTTGGCGACCTATGTGCATTAAACCCGGAAGTGAAAATAGAAGCAAATGGTAAACATGCGACAAGACATTATTCGGATGATGTCGCTCAGTAGTACACGCCGTTAAGAACTAAATTGCACCACATTAAGAAGCGCTAGAGTTATGCAATTAGCTGGGTACAAGTGTCGCGTTGAGGTTACGCGAGAGTCAGGAGAAAAAAAAAAGACCTCCCGACGTGAGTTGATGACCTTGTCGTATATGTCCGAGGCTTTCGGAAAGATTCGTTTGCATGCAGGAATAAAAACACAAAATGGGCCCACCTTGAGAGACGGGAGCCCACGAATGGGGGTCAGCCGTAAATCAAGTTATTTGCAATTTCAATAAATTCCTGCACACTTCCTCGTACCCATTTAAAGTTGATTGATTTTTAAGCAGTGGTCGGTGCACGCTGTCAGCAAGCGCATTGGTTCTCGATTTATCAGCGGTGTGTAAACGCCCCGATTATTATTACTATTATCGGAACGGTGCTAGAATCGATGGCGTTGCGCCCCAGCACTGATGCAAACGAACCTGCCGATGTCTCCGATGAGGTCCGGTGCAAAGGTCAATGTCGGGTGTCGGGTTGCGCATCTTGCCGATGGTAGTGTCCGGTTTTGGGGATGGACCCTAATAAGGGTCTGCCATTACTGCGCTGTTCGGCGCTGTGTCCCTGGAATGTCTAATCAATATTACGCTGCAGTACATGGCGCGAATCCTTCCGGAGTACGGAAACTGATGGTGAGATAAATGTTCGCTTTACATGACTAGCAGTTCGTTCTCGAGATGCTCCAACGAAACGAGTCGTTGACCCGGCCCGGTCGGGAATGGTAGGACTCGGGATAGCTCTGGGTGAAGCAGGTTCGGCAAGTTTTATGTGTTGCGAGCTTATCGCTTCCTTTTACGTACTTTTCGCGCGCACTTGTAATGGCTAGTGAAGCTGCAAGGTGAATCGGGAGGACGGCGGGATGGAAGCGCATGTGCGAAATAGAACTCTGGTGCAGGTGCCGGCGGATAGCTAGATATATACAGGTGGACGTACCGGCGATCGAGAGTTCAGAAAGCGCTCGGCGCTCTAGACGTGCGGATCACGCTTACACGAGGAAGTCTCGGAAGTTCCTTGCGATATTATATCGGCACGGTAAGTACCACAACCGCAATGGTTGCTGTAACAGATAGGTTCGCTCTACCCGCCACGATCACCACGATCGGAGTGCAAGGCGAAGGTTCGCACCGATGACCGCACCGAACACTTTCCGAACAGCGTCCTCTGACAGACGGACAAACGAAAGTAAAGCGCGAGTCGCGCGATGAAAGAGAAATTAATACACCATCGCCCATCTTCCGCCCATTCCGTCGAAAGTGTCCGCCAGTCGGTTTCGTTTGCCTACCAGTCACAACAAAATCTCTTGCCGTAGAGATCCCGCCGGTGAAAGAGGCCGCCGTCTGCCGTCCGTCCGGCAGACCGGCGAGTTGAAAACCTGTTAGCATTGTTTTTTTGTGTGTGCGCTTTTGTTGTTGTTTCGGACGACAGTTGGTTGTTTTTTTTTTGGGGGCAGACTGGCAATAGGGTAAAGAACTGACACCAGCAGGCGGACCGGTGCGGTACGGGAAGGTGCCAGCAGTTGGAAAGGGTAGCCAGAGAAAGTGATAAAGAAGATAAAAAACAGGGGGGAACAAACAAACTAAAACAAGCGTCTCCCTGGGGACAATGAAAGACGATCGAGAGAGAGACACACACGCACACACTCGGGCACATATACAGGTACACGGAAGGTAACACTATGGTTGGGATGGCCATCTCCAATCACGCTGGACCTGCCCAGACCGGCCAGTTTGCGACCGTCCAGTTGACTGTTGCGAGTCAGTGGCGTAACGTTGCGTTCTAGAGTGTGTACGGCGGGCGGGTGTAGGAGACTTGCAGTTGACAGTTCTAGCACGTGCGCGTGGACCTGGACCTCTGCGATCACACGGAAACAATAGCAACCAGACCAGGTGCGTAAGATAAGGGCCGGGTCGGTGCGATGCAACGACACAACACCGACCACTGCACAGGTGGTGTGCTCGGCTGGTGAAGATCAAGTTCACGGGTGCGGCCCTCACTCATAAAGGTGTTGAAGGTGAAGGTGTTAATCGAAAGATAACTGCACGAAAGTATGTCACTGTGCCCCGTTTGTGTTGCGTTTTGTATGTGCGTGCGCGCGCGTGTGTTACAAGTTTATCGCCCCCTCCCTAAAGACGACGAGCAAGCACCGTTTGACAAACAAATCCAAAAATGTTTGGGTGTTGTTTTTTTTTTTTGCTATGCGTGTCATTTAATGTCGTTCAGATGGCGCAAGTCTCGGCAGGGCATGCGTGCGTGCGCAAGAGAAAGTGGACTCACGGAGACTCGGATCCATCAGCTTCAGACGATCAAACTCCTGCCCGACGCACAATACAACAGCGTTAAACGGAGAAGGCTACAATCAAACATCAACAACCGAGTGCGGTGAGCCCGCAGAAATGGACATGCTAAACGGTTGGCCTGAATGCGGGTTTTCGGGTCAGCTCCGAAGAATTGAGCATCTTAGAAGAGGGCGTCAAGGTTTTGTGGATGCCCGAACGGTCTCCAAAGAGCTTAGGAGAAAGTTAGATTGGTGCGTGAGTTCGAGAATGTGCCATTATGAGGGTCTTCCATGTATCCGGTAGGACAGAAGAAGGACACCGAATTTGCTAGAATTCGGGTGCATCCTTCAGTCTTCAGAGAATGCGTGATGTTGTTCGGTTACGTCTCGATAGGAACGTCAAGATACGTACGGGTGCTGTACAAACAAAGTCTCCAATCCCACCTTTACACCCATCACGTGAACAATATGTCGCCTTGTTCTAGTTCTAGTTGTTTTGGCGAACGAAAACGCTAGAAGCAGGCGCTAAATACACTCACCAAACAAAAAAAAAAACAAAAACAGAGCCGAGCGTGTGTGTTGATACAGTTGCGGGACACTCGAAAATAGTGTCAACCGTGTCACACCGCAACGTGCCAAACTCCGATCGATAAGATTCATTTATTGATACCGATCCGGTTGCCGTATCCCGAGGACAACACAATTTTGGTAATGGTAATGACCGACGAAACAATAGGATTGATTAACGAGCAGTGGCAGCGTTGCTAGAGCAATGTTGGTGCGTTCTGCAAATGGCTTCCCCTTTAAAACGGGCGTTCGCAACCGTTCGGGCAGACATTCACAGTTTCGGGAGCGGTTCGGGAATCGGAACTCTGGCCAAACGGTTAGTGTGATTACGCAAAGCGATCGTTACGTGATTCGGTGCTTTGGTGATAGAACACCTGGAATAACCTTTGCTTCGCACTACCAAGATTTCACCGAGTCTAGTTCATGTTTCTGTTTGCGAAAATATTCACTGTAATAAGCGTGCTTAGCTAATAGATTTCTTTCCCTCTCTCTGTGTGTGTGCGTGCCTTTCTTTCGCAGATATACTGATCATCGTTCGTCGTCACTCGATTCATTTGGTTTGTCGGTGATAAGATATCACAAGTCAAACCAGTTGACGCGCGTGTGTGTTGAACGCATACAGAGCAGTACATGTAAGGCAAGGGGGATAGAATCCTTCAGAATAGTGAAACAGTGCAACAAAAAAAAACAGTGTCGAAAAGTTCGAGAAACTGCTGTTGAGACGTAGATTACTGGTGGAGAACGAGCCACAAGGGAAGAGTACGTCTAGCAGCGACACACTACGATTGAAAAACAATAAGCCACCTTAGTGAAAGGTAGCAGGTGAGCATTCCTCACACACACAAGCACAATCAAAAGCGAAGGAAGCGTTAGTCCGCAACAGCTAGGAGTCGTCCCGTGTACATCAGGCACCAGCTTAGGGATGAAATCTTTTACGAATTGGAGGTAAGTAGCAGCGTCAGAAGCGTGTCCGGTATGTGTCGTTAAACTTTCCACATGTAGCGTGTGGTGTGGTGGTGTGAGTGCTAGAAGGCTGCAAGGAAGTGTGTTTTTACGATGGAAACGATGGCCGGCGTTGGGGCGTTGGACTCGATTCCGAATCCAAAGGAACCAACGTTCTGGTGGTGAATCGCTGTCACCTAGAAGCAACACACACACAAAAAAAGAACACCAACTTCCTCACATCCTTTCTTCACTCACACACTCACTACAATCGGACATGGGTGGATTTGATTTGGCGCCGGTTAGCAGAATTTTTGCATAAATCAACGGGCGCTTACAGGATTCACCAACAGCCAAACACTAACCGTAGCGTACGTTTTGTTTGTTTTTTTTTCGGTTTTATTTTCTTTGCATCGTGTGCACCACCATCACCGAAAGGGAGGAATTTTTCATTTTTCCCGTCACACATGTCGCACGGTTCGGGTTGGCAGTGTTGCTGGTTGCCGCACTAGCAGCGCCCGTCAGTGCCGCACCGTTCGATTTCGGACTCGACACGGTAAGTACAGCAGGAACAGTTTTAGCATAGAATTCGGTTTCGGTTTTGTTGGAAGTTTATGACGGGTGTGCAAAATGGTGGCTTAGCCGATGGTCATCCTGAAAGGCCTTTTCTCGTCCTTGTAAACAGGCTTGCTACGATTATTGTGACCGTGGGGAATTTTGTTTTGTGCAGTTTATTAAGCTTTTCTCGAAGTAAGAAATGATAAGATGTTAGTTTTTGCTAATGCCACTCATTGGTAGTATTAGTCTTACACCTAAGAATTTCCTTTTGTAGATCAAAGTAGGTTATAAGGTCCTTTGCTGGCACGGAGAGTCTGCTCCAGGGAGATAGGCTAGACAGTCTTTCTTTAAATTGGCGCTAGAGATGGTTATTTCGAGACTCGCAGCAGGGATTATCTTCTAAACGTCAATCTAGAGTCCCGACATACGCTGGTACTATAGACAACATTTATTTAAAGCTCTCCTATGAAGCCAAAGCTTTGTCAAGAATAAAGGAGAGGTGATGTGCAGATAGGTGAAGTAGGGCACCTTTAAAGTTGGTCAAAACATCATCCATTTGGGGTCAAAATAGATGCTGAAGTATGCGACGGATGAAGCTGGTACTGTGTAGTACATTTATAACCTCAGAACTCACATAGGCCTCTGAGACATTAAGTCAGTCTATGAGTGATGAAATCCTCTCAACCGAACTCGATACTGAATCAAACTCGTTCGAGCTGAAGTTATAGCGTTGATGTGTGAGACACGTTGGCGATAACCTGTGAGCTGTATCAAGAACATCTGCAGCAGGCCAAGATTTGCGAAACGTTTCAATTAAAATCTTGATACGAACGCAATATCATTAGCTATATAACACGGAATCTTTATATCCTACTAATATGACTAGCGATGCAACAAATTAACCCCTGCAAGTTATGCAACCGGCACAATCCGTAGCGCTTGCTGTTTGATAGGTTGAAGCTTGATCCAACATGTTTTCATATTCTTTTCGGTTGTAGACATAAAGTGGACTGACCCTGGCCGAGGTTTGCAATATGGAAGTGCCAGTTCGTACCAACAATATATTAAATTTTTATTCTCGAACGCTTCGCACGATCACTGCATGCTGTGTATGTTCCTCGCAGCTAGACGATACTTGTTGGTGCTGCACGGAAAAGACACCGGGACAGGAATTTCGCCCGGTTGTCATCTGCCAGTGCCAGTGGTGGGAAACGCTGGGTGAAGAAAGCTCACCGAAAGGAGAAAACCTTCGTTTTTTTGTGTACGAATCGTTTCATGTATAGGTGGGTGCATTTTCTTTTCCTTTCTTTTGCGTAACGACTTCCCTCTTACCGGTCGGTACCGAAACTGGCGTAGAATTGCTTTACTGTATTAAGAACTTGTAGTGCTTTTCTCCGCTTCCTTCTTCCGTGTGCTGTAATTCGTTTGCGAGCGCTGAATGTACATATCTGTTGATGTTAGCCGCGTGCGTTGGCCGTGGTACAATCGGATACACTGCATTCGTATTTCATTTTATGTGTTTCACCCGTACCTTGAGCACGGGTCCGTGCTTTTTTTTTTGTTGTTGCTGTGTGTTCTCAAATCTTCAACACCCATCTTCACTCCCAGCTGGGAAGAGAAGGATTGTGTTTTTGGGTGGCGAGTGCCATTGTTGTTACGTTCGGATTCTTTCGGCATTTTGCATTCAATGCGGCACACACACATACACCAGCCCGAACCATGTGCAACACTACACAGTTCGCCTGCGGAAGCAACAGCATCCAGCGAGCGAATGGAATAGCAACAACGCATCACATCAAAAGCACCGGATCCTGGGCGACCGTAGCATGAAGGATAATCGGTGGACCAGGGTGAGCGGGGTTTGAGGGTGGGAGGAAGAAAAAAGGAAAACAATATGAAATTTTCTTAACCAGGATTGCGCCACGGACGCGCCACGAGAAAGACAGATTGAATCGTGGTGGCGCTGGTGGCGCTGGAGTTTTCTCAAGAACTGCACCTGCTGTCGTGCTTTGCAGCAGCAGCAGCAACAAGAAGAAGAAAAAAACGACTAAGAAAAGAAAAAAAAGGAAAAACGGTGCAGAAGATCCCTACATTCCGTCCTCGGGTACCAGGTGGAATGTAATAAAGTTAGGTAACTTATTGAATATGTTTGCATGATTGATTCTCGAGTGGCTTTATTGGACAGGTTACTCTATGAAGTGTTGTTCTTGGTGATGTGCAAAAGAGGGGAAGGGGAGGGGTGGATGGATGGGAACAAGGGGGATAAAGGAAGAGGCGATTTTGTGCAGGTAGATGAGCAAACGATGAGATGAATGGCCAGCGAAGGTTGTTGTGTTGAGGCTCACACACCCTACGTATGCTGTGCAGTTGTGCGGGATTAGCTGGAATGGCATCCTAAGTGGATTGATGAAACCATACGAATGGTGGAACGGATGATTTGGTGTGTGTGTTTTTTTTTGTTCACTCGCTTCGCACTGGTTCGTGTGGCTGGGCTGGCAATCCCGTACCCGGGCTGCAATCAACCAACATTGAATCGAGCGGTTGTAAAGTGTATTTTGATCGTTAGAAGAATAGGTTCTGTAAGCGGCAGAAGAGTGTTCGGGAGGTTATTATTGGCTTGTTTCAATGTGAAATGAGATATTTTAAAGGAAAACTAGTAATACAAACTAGTCACAAAGTAATAACCAATCGATCATACATCACATTGCATAAGTTTAGGCGTAATACAATTTTATCAATTCGTATAGCTACAGGTCATACATGAGCGCATCATTTTGTTTGATTGAGCGTTATGATGAAACAAACATTTTCAAAAACAGACATTCCAGTTCTTTAGACTAAATTTGAGGGATAGTTTTCAATATCTGCAATTATTTGCATCACTCTCACTGTAGGGTACTCCGGGACACGATTGCAATGGGAAGGAGGAGGGATGGGAAACCAAGAGTGACTGATATTCCACTTCGAAATACCAACCTGGGAGGAAAGGTGGGAAGAGAGCCAAAAACTCAGCAACAGATATCAAAATATACCGGAGAACGCTATTAAGTGTCCAAAAACCGCAACCCGCCAAGGACAGTTTATGGATCTAACAGCTAGGTAATATTGGGATAGAGACAAAAGTCCCAAAAGGGGCGGCCCGGTGGTGATGCGAAAGCGGCGCCGGTCTTCACACGGCAGGACCGGGGTTCAAGTCTCATCTGGACCGTTCCCCCCATAGTGAGGATTGACTAACCAACTATGCGGTATCAAATAGTCTAGTAAGCCAGAAATGGCAGGCATGACCTTAAGAGGTCGTTAGGCCATGAAAGAAGAAGACAAAAGTCAAACTCTAAGTATCTTTGCTGTTCTAACTCTCTCTCAACGGTTTATTCTTATGCAGCGTCATCTCGAGCTGCCGTGTTGCGCTTGCGATGGTTACAACATGAACTATCCCCTTTACTAAGGTTGGTTTGCACACGCTCTCACGACACAGGAACCAACGCATAGTTCTGCTTCTGGTTAATAGATGGCGTATTTGATCAACGGATGGCTAGTGTTATGCGTGTTGCCTACTGCCTAGGCGCTTTAAATACCCTTTCAATTCTGAACACTCACCAAGCAATTCACGTTGAAATAGACCTGATGTTTGGAAATAGAACTGTTGAACTTGAACTGTTTAGTGTCGCCATAACACCACAAAGATCTATTTATGTACAATCATTGTCACCAGGTCTGAGTTGACCTAGGGAACAATTGCGATGGTTGAACGTAAGCCTTCGCCATGGTTTTGCTTTAGACAAATTACAAGACTTTAGACTGCTCTTTAGAAGATACTGAAAAAGAGCTGAAAGTTGTTCAAGACAGTCGAAGGATGCTTTAGTGGAGTATAGGAAAAGATATCTTCTTTCTTGGCCTAACGACCTCTTAAGGTCATGCCTGCCATTTCTGGCTTACTAGACTACTTGATACCGCATAGTTGGTTAGTCAATCCTCACTATGGGGGAACGGTCCAGATGAGACTTGAACCCCGGTCCTGCCGTGTGAAGACCGGCGCCGCTGTCGCATCACCACCGGGTCGCCCTATCAGTGATTGTCCTAGGAAAAGATATCAGTGTATTTAATTTCTTCATTTTTAAACCGGAATAAGTGAAGCATTGCATAACTTTAGGCGATATAATATATATTTCAGTAGCTTCAGTTGCAAAAATGCCCCCCCAAATGTTTACCATTAGAGTGTTCAATCACAAAACATAATATTTCACCCTCCATGTGCGTTCCCTCTTCGAATACTCGTTAGGTCAAGACTAATGGACAATTGTTGCGACTTTGATACATATACCTCTAGCAAAGTAAACCGCTTTCCGGTGTGACGGAAACGGAACGGAAATTGAACGATTTATTCACTCCTCCATATCCTGTGTCCTACGACGTTCCCGGCGTCCAGACTGTGGGTGTTAATTTGATTGGTGCCTAGCCGTAAAAGACTGTGTTTTCTATTTCTGTTAGCAGTGAGGACAAACCAAAAAAAAAAAGCACAAGAAAATGAGGACAATAATTCTTCATTTTACAAACTATTGTAATGGAAGGTTCGCACCTGGGTTGTGATTTTTTTTGCTTCCACATTGCCTTCGTCCACCCGCCCAATAGCCAATCCATAATTTCGATGAAGTTTCCACCAGTCCCGGGGATTGTCTTTTCGATGTTTCGTGTTGCTTTCCGCCTGTTGTTGTTGTAAAGGGTCCCGTCGCTCGAATGCATCAGCTCAACAGGTTTGCTCGAGATTGAATTTGTGCTCGGTGTGGAGACGCCTTTGCCCGGGGAAGGTGAAGCAATTCCGAGAAGAACGTGTGCGGTGAGAAATGGCTTCGTGTCGAATCTTGAATCATTGCCATCTCTCATCATTTCCACTGCTCTGGAAGCGGTTCGTGCGCGAGCCAGAGCGTGGGAATTGAAGAACGAAAATGTCATTTCCTCCGGCAATTCTTACCACAAATGGTAGCGGGAAGGGAGGAAGGAAGCGAAATGGGAGGGGTACGGTAAAAGCGAAAGGACATATCCCCTTATTCTCGGACGTCAGCACACAGCTGGGCGATTATTTTCTATTTCCCCGTTCCGTGCTGCTACCGACCCCACGCTTCCCCGTTGTGGGCTTCAGCTTCCAGGGCAGAATTTCCCGTGAAGATGTTCTTTCTATTAGCCGCCCGCGGGGTGGCGAACCGGTCGTTGGTTACGCTTCATCTCAGCAGCATTTTTCATTGCCGGGCCAGGCTTGGTGCCGCTCCCCGGTACACACCGGACACGGTAGCCGAAAGGTGCAGCAAAGAATCTAAGATAATATTGTCCATTGTCATCCTAATATATCATTTAGCGTGAACGATGGTGGTAGTAGCGGTTGGGCGTGGTGGGAAATTGTGAGGCAATGGTAGCAGTGGGCAGGACTAAATCCTCGTGCCAGACGCTGGGTGCGCTCTGCTGTCTCATAAATTCGTGAAGTTTTCTCCAGCAAATCCCTCCAGTCCGATCGTTCCCGGCTGCCGAGTCGGACGGGCGAAGAAGGGCAAGCGGTGAGACTAAAGGGATAATCTTTTACTATGTGGGTGTGTGTGTGTGTGTGTGTGTGTGTGTGTGTGTGTGCGCTCTTTTTCTTCCTTATTGTTGCTTCTTTGCTTAGTTGCGCGACTCACCGGTTGGTGACGGCGCTTGTGTAAAGCGGTTCATATAATAATCCGTTTATTATTAAAAAAGGCGATGGACAAAAGAGTTGTCCGATCATTCTTGCTGCCACGAGGGATCTTTTTTTTGTTTGCGTGTGTGTGTGAACGGTACCGATAGATTGTTTTCTGTTTTGTTTTGCTTTGCGCTATGCTTTGCATTTATGGATTATCGTGTTAGTCTATTAGTGGGAATAGCAAAGGTGGTTAAATGAGTGTTTGCTGAAGTAGTTGACATTGTTTAGGTAGAAAGAAAATCGAAAAAATGAGGATTAAAAACAGCTTGAAATATAGCTGTTATAATATAAAGCAAGAAACGCGCCTAGAGATATGCAATTTGTAGGAAATAGCTGCTATTTTAATTTTATACTATTGTCTGCCGATATTTGCTGTTCAAACAAAATTATGTTTTTTATAATGCTTGATAAATGGAATCAGATATTGGTAATTTAAAATTAAAAAACAATCCAATATTAGTATAGGTTATTATATTATATTATATTATATAAGAGGAAGTTAAATCAGTTGCAAAATGAACTACTACTGACATAGTTGGTTGTCGACTGGCGGTTGTGTTAAAAAGACACAAAAAAACGTACTAAAACGAACTCTGAAATTGATTATTTTAATATCAAAAATGAAATGCGCCTAAAGTTATGCACCATTGAGAAGAGCGTAGCTAATCAATTATTTATGTTTGATTTATTTTATCTGCAGAAATTAGAAAGGCAAATGTAGAATGTAGAAAGGCAAGAAAAATGTCACTAAATAGTTATTAGAAAAAAATTTAAACAGCACACAAAAATTCTATTTGTAATTCTTTAAATAGCCAGTTTATATGGTGGTTCAATAAGTATTTAGTGAAGTAATTATTATTCTGTAGGTAGTGTTGTATTGTTGCATTTTTCAAACCGACTAGGAGAAGTTTTTCAATCGACTCTCCTCATATTAAGAACGAAATACGCCTAGAGGTATGCAATTTGTAGAACATTGGTGCGAAATTATTTAATATTTATATATTTCAGCCGCAAAAATGTTCTATTCCGAGAAGAAATGTATTGAAATGTTTAATGTAATGAGTTAGTATCACTAGTTAAATCGGTATATGCTGAGGTAGTTGACGACATTGAAAAGAACGAGAAAAAACAGGGAAAAGGGACCAGAAACAGCTCTTTAATCGGCACATTTAAAATTTATCATCAAATACTCCTAAAGTTTTGTAATTAGTAGACCAAACCAGCATCATTATTCAGCTTTGATATTTGATAGCGTCTGAAACAGTTTTCAGCAATAACATATTATTTAAATAAACCGTAAAAAAATGTTTTAGTAAAAAAAATTAATGAGCATTTAACATTAACGTTTTTTTCCGTCTCAACTTTCTATTTCAGAACTTCTCGTCAGACTCGATGTCGGATTTTAGCTCACGGCAGGATGATTTACTTCCATTTTTGAGTAAGTAACGACCTGGCTGATAAGCAGCACCATCAAACGAATCATCAATCGGGGGGGGGGAACTGGTGACATCCATCCGCCGTCTGTGTTTTGTGGCGTCCGGAATGGAAAACGAATTAACATTCCGCCATGAAAGCGTAACATCTTAGTCCGTTACTTTTTGATATTTGCTCGCTCTAGTATACAGCACCCGTGAAAGGAATGTCAGGGTCGTTCGTTTTCGCTTGTGATGGATACATATCTCCGGCACGGATTGAAGGGAAGCAGAACACACACACGCGGGAAAGTTATAGCGAGACTCGGTTTATAAAGTTTTATTTCCATCCATCTGCCGATGTGGTTGAGCGTTTCGTTCGTATGACCCGCGCCAGAATCGTGTGCTACACGTCGCGTGCGCGAATATATGGGGAAATGCGGAAAATTAGGAACGGACCGAACAGCGCAGACGAAAATGCCGTTTGATGCTACGGTTCACTCGCGGCCAGTGCTTTTGGGCACCAGGGCGTTGGGGCGGTTTTTTTTTTTATTTAACTCGCGTTTACATTAAGGATTAAAACGGTCCCCGTCTGTCGTAAAGTGGTTGTGCCATTTTGCCAGGAAAGCAACCGGGGTAGTATTATTTTATTTATTTTCGCTCACTGCACGCGTGTGTGTGTGGGGCGCAGCTTTCGCAGCCGAATGATTGCTTGTTAAATTCTTTCGCCTGACCGCATTGATCTGTACCGACTGTTACCGTTTCGGTTTTCGCTCGTTAATTTTCGGACCGCTCGCTGGATGGATGGATGGGCTGGATGCTGGGGCCGTGCCGGATCGTCTAGAGCGGGTTCGCCTGCCGGGCGCTCGATGTGACAGTGTCGTATTTAACGAGACGCAGCTAGGCGCGCCAGATCTCGTCAGCGTCAGATCTCATCATCGCTTTGCCGGGTTCATTATGGAACTTGGGCACATTTACATCATAATTAAGTGCATCCCCCCTCCAAAAAAAAAAAAACGATGGTTATGTCGCTATTTTTGGGATGATAAAAGTGGTCCTTCGTTACTTCGGTTTATTAATCGACCGGATGGAGCATTTTGTTTTTAGACCTAGAAATTATTTTATAAGAGAAAAATGTTTAAGCAAGGCAAACTGTTACCTGAAATTGCATACATTTGGGCGCATTTTAAAGAGAGCCTGTAGTTTTTCGCCCCACAAAAATCAGATAAGCGAAATTGTAGTTAAACCGAAGCGAACCATTTAGTTAGATGAGCAAGAAGGAAACACACCGACACACACACACACGGGATTAAAATTTAGAGCCAACTAAATAGCATTAAATTTGGAAAAAAAACGTTGAAGATTACTTAAAAAAAATCTACCATTTTGGTTTATTGTGTGAGTTAACTGAAATAGTTGACTAATAATGAAGGAATACTTATAGTAAGGCATTCAGCATTTTTGTTTGCAATTATTTACCAAAACATGGAGCTGAATTCTATACTCTCAATCAATTTTTGTTCAACCCTAGCACAATATCTCACCACAGCTGGATTTTGTCACGGCTCTTTTTCAAGTAGTAAGGACTTTCAATCGGGTGACTGAATATGAATAAAACTAAAAAACTTTTTCTCAATGGAACTTTAGCATGATGAGACAGCTAGTAAGTGTATTTGGTATGAACAACTAAAATTACAGACGATTATCGATAAAAGTAATTTCATGTTCAAATACAGCATTCAATATAAGTGTCACCGGAGTGACCCAATAAAAAAGAGAGAACGATCGGTCACTCGAGAATGGGTATCATTACGCAGCTATAAAATGAGCGTCAATGCCTCTATTCTACATACACTCTATTCCTCATCTGAGGAAAAGCTGCATGTCTAACTAAATGAATCTGAGCGACGATTATTTATGTTTTATTAAGCTTAAAAGCTTAGCTTAATGTTAATTAAACGCAACGAATTAAGCTATTAATTTGATTTAAAAGGACTTAAATCCTTTTATACGGTCTGCTCTTATAATGAGTTGTGTCTTGGCCTGCTGCAACAATCCTCGATACCGCTCACGGTCTAGCGCCGTCGTCTGCCAATCCATTATCCCGGCCGTTCTGGCGGACGCATCTACGCCATCACTCCATCTCAGTTTGGGCCTACCACGCCTCCTCTGTCCATGTGGACGGCCTAAAAGGACTTTACGGGCTGGGTCGTCCGGTGCCATTCTCATGACATGACCAGCCCACCGGAGCCTGGCGAGCCTAATTCGCTGCACGATGGTAAGATCACCGTACAGCTCATAGAGCTCGTCGTTGTAGCGGCTCCTCCATTGTCCTTCCACACATACGGGGCCAAAAATCCTTCTGAGCATCTTCCTCTCGAACGCGGCTAAGAGGGTTTCGTCAGTTTTGGACAGAGTCCATGTCTCAGAGGCGTATGTGAGTACTGGGACTATAAAGGTTTTGTACAGTCCCAGCTTCGTCCGTCGCGACAGGTATTTTGAGTGGAGAAGTTTCCTCAGACTGTAGTATGACCGGTTGGCAGCCAGCACCCTTGCGCGCAATTCAACTTCTATGTTGTTATCGGTGCTGACTTTTGACCCCAGATAGGTGATGTTTTGGACGACTTCGAAGGTGCGATCACCTATCTGTACATCACCCCTGCGTAGATCAGTGTTTGTTAGCAGGGCCGCTGGTGGTGTCACCATCATTTTGGTTTTTGCCTCGTTGATCTCCAACCCTAGGTTCAGTGCCGCATGCTCGATCCTTTGGTAAGCTTCTGCTACGTAGGAGAGCCTCAAACCAATGATGTCTATGTAATCAGCGGATGTCAAGATCTGGAGTGACTTATAGCAGATGGTCCCCGAAGTTTCCACCTCCGAGTCTCGGATGGCCCTGTCTAGCGCCAGATTGAATAGGAGGCAAGCAAGCCCGTCTCCCTGGCGCAGACCCTTGGTGGTAGCAAAGGGCCCTGAGAGTTTTCCATCCACCTTCACCTGGCATGTGATGTTGGTCATCGTCATACGTACAAGCCTGGTAAGCTTGGCCGGGATTCCAAATGAGCTCATTGCGTCGTAAAGTTTTACCCTGGCTATGGTATCGTATGCGGCTTTAAAATCAATGAAGAGATGGTAGGAGTGTAGCTGCTGTTCCGCCATCTTCTCCAAGATTTGCCGCATGGTGAATATCTGGTCAGTGGTTGATTTTCCGTTTCGGAATCCTCTTTGATAGTTTCCAACTATCTCTTCAACGAATGGGACAAGTCTATCTTGTATAACCAGGGAGAGAATCTTGTAGGCGGTATTCAACACCGTAATACCCCTGTAGTTGCTGCACTCTAGCCTATCTCCCTTCTCCAGAGACCAGTTCACAAATTTAAAATATTTGTTTGAACAACTCTTCTTTACACTTATAAACTAGAACACCGGTGTAAGCTAGATTAGTGATATAGTTAGCTTAGCTTTAACGTCGCAAAAGCTTTGATAAAAAAGACAAGATATTGTCTTTTACCCCTCCTTAGTTTGGGATGATTGTAACAAGCATAGTTATCAAATGCATTTGAAAAACGTATATCTAGGTTAGAGATGTGTACACTAAGTAAGAGTGAGTGAGTGAGTTAAATACCGCAAGTAAAAGTATGGTTTCAAATCAGCAAAAGTCGCAAAAGCTTTGATAAAAAAGACAAGATATTGTCTTTTACCCCTCCTTAGTTTGGGATGATTGTAACAAGCATAGTTATCAAATGCATTTGAAAAACGTATATCTAGGTTAGAGATGTGTACACTAAGTAAGAGTGAGTGAGTGAGTTAAATACCGCAAGTAAAAGTATGGTTTCAAATCAGCAAAAAGAGTGTATTTCACTCTTTATACTAACTCACTCTTTATACTTACTCTGTCACTCACTGTTCCGACTTCTAACTCACTCTTTTCGGTTTATACTCCACTCACTCATTCTTTTCATAATACAATTACTCTTTTCGGTTTTAACTCACTCTTTTCATATTATTATTACTCTTTTCGGTTTTAACTCACTATTTTCATACTATAATTACTCTTTTCGGTTTCAACTCACTCTTTTCATATAATAATTACTCTTTTCTAATACGAAAAGAGTGAGTTGAAACCGAAAAGAGTAATTATAATACGAAAAGAGTGAGTTGAAACCAAAAAGAGTAATTATTATATGGAAAGAGTTTTTAATGAATCTTTAAAGAGTGAGTTAAGGATTTAAATCGTTTTAGTTACTCTTTTACTCTGATTTAAATCACTGAAAAGATTGAGTTTTCTCATCTCTAATCTAGGTAGTCTCTTGTTGTATACTTCTCGGTACGTGCATAACTTTAGGCGCTTTTAGATGGAAGGATTAAAGCGTACATGGTTTTGTGGTTGATTTTGAAGAATTTAATTAGCCTATTTCAATAACCTAACCAAATGCGATTATGCATCGATATTGTAGACGAAACAGCGCTCTTCTTCTGTCTGGCTGGGAGGGAATCGGTCTCATTGCGAAACGTAATATTTCATCAGTATCGTCTCGTACAACTGTTGTTTGTTTTCTTTCTGCTGGTTTTCATAACACCGAGGGGTTAATGGGTGTAACGTTGCCGTTAAATACATGCCGGTGCATCGTGCCAGCGCCAGCAATCGAAACTCCTTTCCACGTTTTTTTGCCCGTGCGTGGTATGGAACTAGTACAAGAAAAAGCATCCTGTAGATACTTTTAAAAAACATTGCCCCAGCAAACAAATCTCACAGCCTAACATCGGTTGAGACGTTTTTTTTTTGGTTATCTCTCGCTTCGTAGAGAATTCCAAGAACGAACGGGGATTGGCACACGGAGGGGAAAACGGGAAGTTTGATGACCGTAGGGAGCAAAAACAAATTTCGCACGTTCGTGCTACTGGCACTGGATCTAGTGGATACGAAAACAAAAAAAAAAGAGTAGAAAAATAGCCGACTGATCCGCCTAGCAGCGAGTACATATACGGCTACGAGGCTTTTGTGAAGCACGCTGCACCGTTGTTGGTGCGCTGCAGAGTAAATGATGGTGCAACTTGCACCCAGCGTACCTATCCGCACGGAAGCGAAAACAACGCAAACAAAAAAAGGATGCCAAACTGGTCAAGCGATATTGAACAGTCGATTGTAAAGCGCCGCTGTTCGGTTCGGTCGGTGAGCGATTTTTTTCTTTTCTGGTCGTTGTTGCCGTCCTGTACACCGCTGCTCACAGCAGCAGCACGCGAATGGATTGTTCGCATTGTTTTTGACCTGTGCAGCGGGTGAAGGAGGCGGCTAGAGGACAGGCATAACTTTACAGAAGCGTACACTCCCACCCGAAAGAAAAGGCACATAAATTTTATCATCATTCCTCTATAGGCCCCACCGGGGTTGTGCAAGTTTGGTCGAAAGAGAGTACCGAAGCGTTTGTCTTTTGTTTGTTTATTTTGCGCTTTGTTTTGTACCGTGCCGATTATCCACAACCCGTACGGACGGAGGGTACATATTGCAGAAATGTGAGCGACAATGGGGGGCGGGGGGAGGTAACTCATTACTCTCACAGGACGTTTTCACCATTTTCGCCCGACCGGGTCAACCATTTTATTCGCTACACGCTTTTGGTGGAGTTCGCGTGAAGGCTGAAGTGATGAGTTTCGATATCGTACCATCATCTGTCACGCCGGTCAACAACAATAATATAAAAGAGGGAAGAAAAACAACCAAAAGATACACAAACGCTTCAACTGTCAGATCGGTGTGACATGATAGTGTGTTTGTTTTGGTTTTTCTTTCGTCTGTCAAATGTCAACTGTCAGTGTGATGGTGCGGACGAGAGTAAGTAGTGTGAAGTGGGGTGGAACAGGTGCGAACAAACTATCATATAGCGTAGTAATTAGAGTAATAATCGGAAAAAACGTATTTCGACGCTTGATTGTATTTACATTTATCTTTCACGATGTACAGGATGTAGCATGACGATGGAACTATTGCAAACTTCATCTTGTTTTAGTGCAAATATGTTAAAATTACAGATCACATCGAAAGAGATCGCCTGGGGGTATAGTACATCATTTAGGTACAGTTTATTGCATCACAAAGTCTGAAATCCAAAGACCGGGAGCAGGAGCAAGGCTATTATATGAGACCAGGTGGTGGAATAGCTATTTTGACGCTCGACATCTTCAGAGCTCTTACGTCATATTTGAAACTCAAATCAGTCGTTCATGAAGAATTAATCAATCGTAGAACAAATAACGCTACACTTTGGTGGATTCCAATTATGCTCTCGTCTACAAAACCTTATCCATTGATTCCGTACCTCTCCGTGCAATGGGAAGCTATGAAATGTTATCATATTGCCTTGCCTTTTAGCTGCACCATGGTTATGCTGCACACGCACTTGGCATTATTCCTATAGTTTGTTTCACGCACAAAATAACACAACAACACTTCCTGTTACACTACAACACTTTTCGCGGATCGCAAAATATATTTAATTTAATTTATCGGCTCGTATTTTCACTTGCTGTTGCTTTCAACAAACAATCAACATGATCAACCGTAAAATGTGACAGCAGAGCTCTCGCTGCTCCGGAGGACTTACGTCAAATCGGGAATTGTCAATTTGCACTGTATTCCACCACCTGGTCTCATATAATAGCCTTGAGCAGGAGTCCTGGTAATTCTGATCAACTTCTTTTTCTTCTTCCTTGGCACTACAACTTGGTGAGGTCTTGGCCAACTAGCCATTGCTAGCTTTCTGTAACTTAGTTGTACCCGTAGCTGGATAGTCAGTCCTGCGTACAGGGAGGCGGTCCGGACGGGATTCGAATCTCGGTCCTGCCGTGTGGAGACCGGCACCGCTATGGTATATACCACCGGACCGCCCTTTTGATCACCAGCTATATCAATTCTTTAACAAGTCTATTATAAAACACACGTCGGAGCAATCAATGTCGGAGGAACACATTCGATTGACGTGTCCCAGACTTCTTGGATCGTTATGAGATCTTTTTTGATAGAAATTTGTGGGGACTAATACACTTATGGGAGGGTTGCCAATAATGCTTTATGTAATAAGTTATAGAATGGGATTTTTATAGCTTAATTAAAGAAAAACTTTAAAAACTTTAGCAAGCAGGTATGCAACAAACCATCCCACAATTGATATTGTGCCTGTTTAAAGAAGTGTATCTGCCATGCAATATAGCTTGTCAAATGGCCTGAACAATTTCCCAATGCACGTTGAGCATTTGCCAGGCATAAAAGTCCAAAAGTTCCACTCATGCTGGGCTTGCGACGCTTCCTCCGGTCATAATTAAAACTAAAAATTTTATCCTAACATTAGCTCTCAATTAGCCCACTGTACACTGAGGAGAATGAGTCCATTTGCTTTCTAGCGTCATTGTTCTTTTGTGCTGTGTGCTTATCCGCATTTACAGCAACTACTGTTCTGATGCACAAAAAAGGAACTGTATGAGGGTGTGTG
>KZ063641.1:5510-32521 GCA_002091835.1 Anopheles maculatus
TTTTTTTTATTTATTCGCTCCCTTTTTCGAGCCGAGAGAGTGTTTCACAAAAACGCGTGCATGGCGCTGTTGTTTCACTTCGCGCATTGTCTTTTATCCCTGTTTTGGGGGTGGGTTTATTTTTATTTTATGTTTGGAAAAGGTATCCGTTGTTCTTGATTTCATTTCCGGTGCATGATTTTGTCCTGGATGGAACCCCGATATGCAACCTACACGTGCATTTGTATGCATGCAGGAGGCAGTAAATTTATTTTCGCCCGAAATATAAAATAAGGGAGCACGAAGTCAACCGTAAATATTCGTACGATTGGTTATATTTATATTGATCCTCGTACGCAGGAGTCTGTGTTCTTTTTTCTATTTTATGTGGTTTCTGTATTTAATTAAATATAGTTATTTATGGCTATGCATGTCCATATGTTTCAAACAATACGTGGTTATCGATAGCAACAAAATAGTCGTTCATTTGTTTAGATTATAGTTATCTCTAAGCGTACATTGTTTTAATCATCTGGACATGCTTGTTGTTACATCTGGAAGGCATTTTATATCACTTTATATGATAAGAGAATACAAAAGAAACAAGACAAGTTAAAATTTTCATGAGCTTATGAAACTGTTGAAAATCCCCTAGATTCTCCCAAATCCAACTTTACATCTAATTCCCGTAAAGCATTCTAATGTTGTTTGTTCTGTTTGCATCGTCTCTGATGTGTCCGGACAGTTGAGTAAAAACTGCGCTTCGTCATTCGTTTCCCATTCGGATATTCATCAACACGATTCGCGTCTAGTGTAGCTGTCCCACCACGTCGTAACCCGTATTTCACCCGTAACCTGGCGAATAGCCGACTTTGGCAGCTGCAGAAAACCATCCGATTCGATTCCGAAGTGGCAATGTTGACACTACTGTGTCCGCACACACTTTCCACATCTATTTTTTTGGATAGTTTGGTCGTTAAATGTTACCACCACAACACAACTCCTATCCCGTTGTAGGAATACGCTCGTGTCGGTAACCTTTGCGCCAACATATGCTGGCGGTTGGTACCACCAGAAAGGGCGCGAAAAACTCCCGCCTGAGCGGTGGTTGTTTGCGGGATCGTTCGGAAGGCAAACAAAAGTCAGATCATTGGGTAAGAGAAATGCGTTTTGATTCTAACACAACTCTCTAGCGTACCATCCCGACATATTCTTGTGGGTTACGGGAATTCTACCAGTGTTCTACCTACGCGCACCAGCGGTAACAGCGACCTGTCAGGAAAGCTAATTTATGAGCGTACACATACGCTTGAGATCTGCCGCATGCGGAAAGTTCCCCGAGGATATTCCCCAAAAACCTCACACAGGCACACAGAGCAATGAGATTTCAATGACACAAAGCAGGCAACCGTCTATATGGTTTCCCTTTTTATTTTCGCTTTCTATAGCCATTACTACACCCAAGCCGTCCGTTTTAAGCGAAAGTCGTTAAAATTGTCAAACCAATGCTGCCCATGTCCATATCATTGTGTCCTTGTCCTTGGTACACTTATGTATGTGGCGGGGCGAAGGTGAGGTTATGTTTCGTGGTGTGTGGGACACAAGTATCGAACCTCTGGCGAAAGGGAAAGGACAGTGAAAGGACGACAGTCGACGAAGGATACTTCGGATATCCGGCACAAACGTTTGTTGCGAGTGTCAGTCAATCCAGGGTGCAAAACGAGCTCTCCGGCATGGGTGCTGATGTCTTTCTCTCCGCCCTTCCGATTAGGGCCGTTTTCCGACTCTCCTTCTCTTCCTCCTGTCCGGATGAAGATGAAAGGGTGTGGCTTCCGGTGTGTGCATGTTGCCATTAGCTTTATCAATCAGGAAAGTGTGAGTCGTTGTCGATGTTTTAAAGGTTTGGGCGATAGAACCCCCTGGCGGCGGTATCCTTTTCACTTCCGGGTTTGTTTTTGGGCGACATTTTTTACGGTGAAAGGGGTTTGCGATTTGATTCTTACGTGTGGAAAAGCGAACGTAAATATAGGCCCGAGTGTGCAGCAGAAACTGGTTCACCTTTTGTATGCAAATGTCCATCAGTTTTGCGAAACCTTTCATACGTATCTCGCTTTCCCGCGTGAACTAAATACCAAAAGTTGAAATACACTAGATAGTGTGCGGTATTGCCAGAGAGACAGACAGACAGTCACTGTATCTAGGTTTCCACTTCCTGACTACATGTGCATGGCGCGTATACATATTGCTACAGCAGAGTGCATCCATGCGCATCCGAAATGCACTTCACTTCCCGTCAATGGAAACAGTTGGTGACAAAATAATCTTTAAATAATTAGCTGCAGTTTTTCCTGCCGTTAGTGGGCCTATCGGCGGCACAAACACAATTGTTGCTAATGAGAAATGCATTTGGTGGCAGGCTGTCACAACCAAAGCGGTAGAGACATTGGCCACCACAGCTGACAGTTGGGTTGGGCAGATAATAAAGCGACAAATTGAGCTTCACATTCTTTGGAAGTTAACTAATTTAGGTTAAACGAGATTGGTGTCGGGCTTTGAGTTTGGAATTGATCCTCTTTAACTGACGTACTGCCCCATGTGTCCGTATGTGTGCGACTGATGTAAAAAGTTCAACAAACAAGCTTATGTCACAACTCAAAAAGGAACACGTACTGCCGGCGCACCCACCCAATGACGTGTCCCATGCCCATCGGCCATCAATTAACTATTATTTTCTAAACGTAAACGAACCTTGGGACTACGCCTGCAGCTGCTGGGACTGCTGCCGTGTTGCCAATTCTCTAATCGAGTTCGTTAATGCCAACATCGAAACCTATCATTACATCGTCCAAGTCTGCTGGTACTGCTGCTGCTTCTCTTCTGGCGCTACATTTAATACCCCGAGAGGATCGAAAGAGGAGGAATTCTAGGACTCCTCCCTAATAAGAGTCTGCGCAAAAAATTGTGTTACCATTCTCACAGGGGTCTCGGGAAGTTCGACTTTTGTACTGCCACTGCTCAAGTATTGGAGTGTGTGTATAATCACACATGAATTGGACCCGATTCTGAATATCTGTTTTGCTTTGACCCTAAAAAAAGCAGAACGAAAGCATGAATTCTACCTCCTGATGCAGCCTACGTCCTTCAGTATCCAGCTGCGTATCGGGTTGGACGGTAAGATAGCGTTATAAGTGGATTAAATCCTAGAGAATGTAACCCATCTCCGGCAACAGTGAACAACACCATCAGCGCTCCAGCGAAAGCTGGAAAAAGGATCACATCCTTTTCCCAGTAGATAACTCTCGTACCAGCGATCTATAGTTTTTACGCGAGCGTCATTCGTCACGAACCGAATTTAGGTGGTGGTGGGTACGAATGGTACAATCCGCTTACGCATCCCAACATTATGCTCCGTTCGTTTTGTGCGGATGTTGGCAAAACAATGGGCGAAAAGCAACGCATCGCCGAGTTCCAGCTGTCACAGTGCTTCCGCATCGGATATCAAACACAATAGGTGTTGCGCTGTTTGGCGGCGGTGTGTCTATGGTGGAGGCACGATGTGCAAGTATCGGTTCTAAATTTCTAATTCCTGACACCGGCTGTGAGCACGCATTTTCGGAGATAATAATGAGGCAGAGATGGCTGCAGCGTTACTTCTCTTCGGAATGCTTACGTGGGAATCAAAACTTTCGATTTAATGTCTAAAGAGCGATAACTTAACTTGGAAGTTTTATTTCATAACCTTATTAGCCCTGGGAATATCAATGGTGTTATATTCTATGACAATTTAAATCGATAATTGAGAAAAAATGGAGGATAAGCTCAAAAATTGTACGCTGTTACCAGTTCAAAGCAAACTTGCGAAAAATCTGTGTTCCTTTGAACCATTGGCGCCATTCTGTTTGATTTCGTTGAGTTCTTCACCTCCCTAAAAAGTGGTTAATTCGAGATGAAACACCCGGGGATTGCCGCCAGTCCTTGAGATAAGTGGATTATATCACCCGAGCAATTCTCACTGTTTCGTGTTTTCCCAGCACACACTTCCTGCAGCCGGAAGGGACCCCATAATCCAAGTACCCGAGTATGGGATAAAATTGTATTGGCAAACGATGCAACCCAAAAAAGGTGTTCAACGTCGGGGATCGGACATTGCAGGACCATAATCATGGTGCAGCAGTAAAACAAAAAAAAACTATTTGTAGAACTGTACCATTGGCCACTGCAGTTGCAGATAAGTGTGAAGAGCACAATACGCAGCAATTTTGATTGAAACAGGATAATGACATTTACCTCTCTTTATACACGCAGCCGGAGAGATCGTCCCTCTGCTATATCCCGTGGTTTGGTCCGTTTGGTTTTATGGGTGACAACTTCAGAACCCAGACAACACCAGAACACCTAATTGTAACAGTCGGCAAACACTCGAAAAAGAAACCAGGAACCCCGGGGACCGAGAGGTGACAAGAACAAAGGCACAACTGCGGCGCACTTCAGAGCATGCATCGAAGCGAGGATTAATTTCTCCTGTGTAATAGTATCGATGGTGTCACAGGAACGTGCCTTACGCTGGGCCCTGCTCCCGCCTAATCCGGCACAGAACTGTACCAAGCATCTCATTGAAATGCAGGGACAGTCGTGTTGTGAAGTGTTCTCGAATATAAGCCCGGGTTTTTTCTCGTGCACAAACTATCTTTCGGTTCGATTGCTCGATGCGCATACTTGATGTGATCACAGAGCTGCATTTAACTATAACGGTTGCCTGTTCTGTTCCCCGAGTGCAGCAGCGTAGTGGACGACAAACAATCGCCGCGCCTGTCAGCTGTTCAGTTCGGTGACAAAACATATAAAAACGCTTGCATACAGGAAACGTAACGATAGGTTTCGTTCCTCAGATCATAGCGGGAGGACGGTTTATGGCGCACGTCAAATATCAATACCTCGACACGAACGAACTTGGAAAACAAGCGAGAAATGCTAATTTTCTATTGGTTTTATGTTGGAGAAGAATGATGATCTTCATCTAAGGAGGGCGAACGAGTTTGTAGCTTATTGCCTAGTCGGGTTCAATGCATGAGCAAACATTTGCCCAACAATCAACGACACTTCCTCACTCGAGGTGGCATGAAGATCTTGGACAACATGCAATGTTATTGGAAGGCGATCAAACTGTTTGCCTTACTTTTCGGATCACATTTCCAGTAACGTATGGAACTTTGGACAGATAAGCCATGCAATTTTGTCCCTCCGTCATGATACAAACGCGATACACAAACGATTGGTTGATCAGGAAAATGGGGAAAGCGTCGTCTATTTTTTTAATGCATACAAAATATATTAAATTCTCAAGAGATGTAGCAGGGCGCAAAGAGTGCGTTCTGTTTAACATCTCACCTACATAAATGTATAGCGATATGGGGAAAATGCTCCCTTCAAGAGTTCAAGTGCGTCGTTCCACTTGACACTTGCTGCCTAATTAATTATGAATATGCTTATTTTATATCGTGTGGAAAACGTTTCCGTTAGTGGAGCAGAGCGATCACTAATTACAACGCTAGTTAACATACGTAGTTTCGTTTTAAAGATGCGGCAGCATAACTCACTCAAGAGCAGCGCATAACAGCGCATTTTGTTGCATTAGGAAATTTCAAATTCGTAGTGAGATTTATGCATTCAAGTACCGTGACCGTTGGCTTGGCACTTGGACCTAAATTCATATCGTAATAACGAGCATTCTATGCATATGAATGAATGTATTGTATTCCTTCGTTTTAGTAGAGAAAAACAAGAGAGTATTGAAATCTAATCGCATAGGTTCCATACACAATGTTTTCCTCCGTTTCGCTTTTAAGTGCAAGGACACAAACGAATGCATTCGTTTCGGCTTGTTGCGTTCGGTGACATCTCCACTGACGTGTAACGAACGTTCCATAAGAAAAAGAAACAGGAAATGAAGTCCTAGGACGAGGACATTCGATTACACTCTCTCTCTGGAAAGGTAAATGGAAGGTGACAGTGACAAATAATGATAATTTGTGTATCCCACCTTTTTTTTGGGTTTTTTTTGTGTGGATTCGGAACCCTTAATGCGATAACAGTGAGAAAGAATCAGAAGAATTCCTAGTGCGTGTTAGCTTTTGCTCATAACTTACCACCACGTGGTGGTGGAATACGAAATTCGACCCTTAGCTATATAGGCGAGAGTTCATCGAGTTTTGGATATCATTACCTTTGCACTAATTTTCTATTCATAAGCGCGCGCGCGTCCGGACATGCATGTGGACAGCAGCAAATTATCGGACCACTGTGACCCGGTGGTGTGCGGGTTGCGTGTTCACTGACTCGCGACAAACACATCTCGATGCTCGCGGATGGATAGCCTGTCTGTGGAGGGTTGCGTACAGGTTGCACGCGTTTTGGACAGCCTGCGTAGGGTGATCAGTAAAGCGCGAAGGGATAAACGGACGACAGATTGTACGGGACGGTTGTGTTTGGGGTTACCAGTACACATACTGAGAGGTCCGAGTTTCTCTTGCATCTTCCTGCAACAACCGGAAGCCATTTTTCTTTGAGATCTAATGTGTACCTTCAAAAGGGTAGGCGAGGGCTTGTGGAGGTTTTTACCCCGGTACCAGTATTAAACGGTTGCAGTAAATTAATTAAACTTTTAATGTTTTATTTGTCTCCCCAAAAACACCCAGCGAACAAACCCTCAGCATGATGGTATTAAAATTGTATGTTTTCTTGCTCTGTCCCTCGATAAACAGGTGGTGCAACGTACTCCGGCAACGTGCTAAACATTCACTCGGTACACAAGGAAGATCGTGGCACGTACTACTGTGTGGCGGACAACGGTGTCAGTCGGGGCGACCGGCGTAACGTCAATCTGGAGGTAGAGTTTGCACCGGTAGTGACGGTACCGAGACCGCGCGTCGAGCAAGCCCTTCAGTACGATATGGATCTGGAGTGTCACATCGAAGCGTACCCACCGCCGGCCATCCGTTGGCTAAAGGACAGTGTGCAGCTGTCCAGCAATCAGCACTACCAGCTGTCACAGTTTGCCACCGCGGACGAGTTTACCGATTCGACGCTGCGTGTCATCACGGCCGAAAAGCGCCAGTATGGGGAGTACATCTGTCAGGCAACGAACAAGCTGGGCGAGGCGGAGGGACGCGTCGAGTTTACCGAGTCCGTTATTCCCGTGTGTCCGCCGGCATGCGGGCAGGCACGTTACGGTGGCGGTGCCACTGCAATTTCCGTCTCGAGCGTACTGATGGCGGTGGCCACCGTCCTGACGATGGTGGCGATTGCACAGTACGTGAAGCGAGCGTAAGGATACCCATACATTCCAGACCGTTTCAGACCGGGGAACCAGCACAAGCCGAAGTCGAACCAAACAGAAACAACGCTCGAGTAGAGAGACAGAAGCAAAAACATCACCCAATCAGCAGAAACTTTGTCTTCGAAGATGCAGCAGTGTATGCATCAATATTTGATGGATTCACCACACTCAGGACGGTCACCTTTTCATCAGACTGATCGGTAGAAAGCAAATTCAGGAAACCATAACACAGTATACAATCAAATACGAAACAAATAAGGAACAATGTAAAACTAACCATAGATAGAGAGGGTTTTTGGATGAAGGTGAATTTTAGGATTTTACAATTGACACCAATTACTACCTAAAATAGTGCCTAAATTTAATCTCTTTCGAACAATCTTTGTCATAACAGACCTGGAACACAGACTTATACAGAAAAGTAGATGTAAAACAGAAGCAAACGAAGCACGAACCACGTTCACACATATCGGCTGAAAACACATTGAAGAAGAGAAGGTTGCTTTTCCGTGTCCTGATTTTCTTTCGAGAAAAGCGGGATAAAATCCTGACACGATAGTTGCACGATAGTGGTAAGCTTTACTAGATGATTTTTTGACGGATGACGAAAGTGTTTTTCTGTGCTTTCGAGCATAACCTAAATCGGTAGTTGAAGAAACAAATGCATACAGCATCATAATACATGCACAATTGATTCCCTCCAAGGTATCTGTGAAAATGATAGCTCTTGTAGGTGTAAGCAAGGGAATTGGTGCACTAGCTTTTTCCGCCGCGAGACACTACTTTCGGTCGATGAAAAAGGGGGAAAAAACGAAGACGTTTCTATTGGAATTTAGTGGTAAGAATTTTTATTCGAATCGAAATAATGCGTGCAAATGCAAGTGGGGCAAAAGGAGGCATAAATGAAAGAAGTGAACTGGTAAGCTTTTAATATCGTGTATATCTTTCTATCAAATACCCATATTTGTACCGTGGTACACGCGCACAACACCCATAAAAAGCAAAAGCAAAGCATTAGTATTCTGGGCGGCCCATTTCGGCCCATATTAGCTAAAAACAAACAAGCGATAGTGTGCTATACAATACATTTTCTAGCGTGTTTTTTTTTTCGTTCCATGTAAGTGTATGCAGCAAAACACAAAAACAAAGGCCTGAAAAGTTGCGCGTAACGATGTGCGCAAAGCGCTAAAATACAAACACGCTTAAGCAATTTTGGTTTAGTGGCGCTTTCCGCGTGTTTTACTGGAAGTATTTTGCAGCAGCATTTTTAGTATGATTTTTCTTTTGTAGTAGATCCGAAGAATATCTTCGCGCAGTTATTAAGAAAGCACGACAAGCGCGCAAGGATGATAAATGATCCCAGAGACAAGTAGAAGGGATAGAGCTAATAGTGAAAGCGCGTCGCAGGCGAGAAGAACGATGTAATAATGAATGTGTAATGCGCGTCAAGCAAAACGAAGGAAACAAATAAAAGCGTTTTAAGTTAGATTTTAATAATAAAATGGTTTCTAAACTATTTAATCGATACTTGTAGAAAGAATATAAACGTAAAACTAAGGAGAGTGGCCGTTGAAAGCGAAAATAATTTAAATTCGATTAGCGAGGACATAAACCATTGCTCGAATGCTTTCGAGCAAGTTTTGAGATTCCATGCACGAACGATAGATGTCGCTTTCGGGACGGGTTAATATTTATTTATTACGTTTTGGGATATTTATCCTCTCTTGGAAGGTTATTCGTCCTCAAACGGAGTAGCTCCTGTTGTTGCACATTTCTTATCATTTTGTTTTTTGTTATCTTTTGAATTATGTGCATTTGCCTTGAGAAAATGAGATCGAACGACGATAGGCATCGCCAACCAAAACTACTACTAAATGTGATTTACTCGCTTATCAATTGCATACAACCAGGCTGGTTGAGTGATAAGGCAAACCCCCAATCACAACGACAACAAAACAGGATGCCAACCAAAGAAGCGCACCACGAGAAGCATTCGTTGCCTCTTGGTTCAAAAATAAATCCAAACGAGAGAATGCACAGCATCCCGGTGCACGGAGCACAAATCTAAGAGAGCGAGAGTTCGGCTACCAAGCAAACAAAAAAAAAAAACAATCGGCAACATCAAATGACAGCACACATTGGGGTAGCCACCGAGCGCAGTAAAGTCAGAGCTCCCAGACGAAAAGCATCAGCCCGCGTGGCCACATCCAGCAGTCAAACCGACGACGACGACAAAAGAACGAAAGCGAGCGGCAAATAGCGCCGTTTTGCGAATCGATGTGTATGGGGCGTGCGTGTGTGTGTAAGTGTGCGTGATTTTATGTACGTGTGTGTGTGTGCGCGTGCGTACGTTTGATAAAGTGTTCACATTGCAACGAAACGGTGCAGCAATAGGGAAATTCAAAGCATAGAATTCCTCTTGGCATCGGTATTTTGGCATTCGAATGAAAGCGAAACGCGCCCGCCGCCACACACATCAACAGGTGCCACAGAAAGTACTACGAAACCGATCCAACTAACCCGAAGCAGGAGCTGATGTGTGTGTGATTTGAAATTTTGTACTAACTGTCAGTTTGATTTGACAGTTTCGGGTTTCGGGACCGAGCTGACCGGGTTCGTGTGTACCGTACGGTCAATGACAGTTGTGTTCGTCCTCGGGCCGTGGAGTCCTGTCTCGTCACGATCCTTATCCGCACGCACACCCACCCACGCCCCACACCATCGTATCCCCTTCTAGCCGGATACGATTGATGTGAGTGTGGTTAGCGGAACCACAACTTTGGACGCGTGCGCACCCGCTCCCTTCGCACTGTCTCACTCTGATCTGGTAGAAATTTTCAACCCTCCTTAACCAAGGGCCATCAACATCTAGCGGCCAGCCACCAAGCCAGCATCATCGGCCATCGCGCTTTTTCTCGTCGTCGGTTATTGATTAGTGAGCCCGTGAGCAGGCTTCTCGTGTGCGTGTGGTGGGGTTCAAGAATCCTCGTCGGCTTTCATTCTCGATTCAGTGTCCACAATTTTCGTGTGTGCGTTCCGTAGAGTTGTAGAGTAAGCAAAAAGTGCTTGAAAGTTAAAACCCAGGTAAAAGCTTACATCTCACCTGCAGCATCCTTTTTCTCCGGAGCGAAGTTGATGAGCATTTGTGCGTGTGTTGTGTTTTAATGCAAAGCATTTCTTCCTTCTATCTGCAAAAAGCAATCCGCGTGTGGTGGCAGTGAAAATCAGCTATAAAGTATATCGAAACGAAAGCAGTGAAAAAGGGCATTCAATGAGTGAAGAGTTGCTGCACACAACAAGGTGAAAATATAGATAGAAGATTGAAGTGAGTTCGAGATAGTGTCGGAAGTCGAAAACCCGCGTGACCAGCCGTAGCTTGTGTAGCTTTGTAGAAGCAGTTTCTCGGCGATACCCGCGTACCCTCGAACGGCCGTCAAAATTACGCAGAACGCGCAGAAAATGTCCTCCCTGGTGCTGAGGAGTCTCTCGATACTCCTCGGGCTGTTCTTCATATTCATCGGCATCATGAAGATATCGCCACACCTCAGCAAGGACCTGCATCGAGATTTGGTAGGTGTTTCCTGTGGGGCTATTAGCAGTAGTAGTAGTAGTAGTACTACGTTTGATGCTTGTATGTGTTTGTGAGGGAAGAGCAGAAGAGTTGTCCAGAATAAATAATGCATCTGCATCTGCAGTGGAGTGGAAGATGAAAATAGAACAACGCGATTGCTGAGGCTTCCAAAACGGGAAGGACTTACCGAAGCACAACTTGGATCCACGAATGATGTTCTCAAAGTCTCATCCCGAGGCTCACAATTCACTTTTATCGGTGTTATTCTAATCGCCTACCGCCGCCATCATTTATATCTGTCAAATTAAGCTCGCATCTCGATTCCGATGCGCTTATCCTTTGTCACTTTTCTCTCTACCGTTGTTTTCCCCTCTTTGCACGACACGACACGAGATCAGACAACTTGTGTCCACTTTCATAATACACCGACACGCTCCGAAAGTGTATTGTGTTGCCCTCGAAATTAATGAATATGCATTTGCACGACCTGGTAGCTTCCCCGAGCACTCGACGACAGCGTGTACGGCTGCATACTGGGATGCTGTTGTTTCTTTTTGACACACACACACACAGTACGTCTCTGTGTAAGAGGCCTACTTGATTGTTGTTTTGGTTTGTGTACGCTAGAATCTCAACTATTCTTGCAACGGCAAATATTTGACGAGAATCTCTTTTTGATATTAAAAATTAACCTCAAATATATAAATCTCCTATGAATTATCCTCGCCACCAAATGCGTTAGATGCTCACAAAACAAAATAAAAACACATCGCCCCTCACACGGGTCACACATCCCTCGTTACGCACTGTATTCGCTGTACCCCTGTGGTCCCATTCCCTGACGGGGTGGAACACTTATTAAAATAGCAATCGGAGCAAATTTTGCTACATTTTGTTTTGCTGTTGCCGCGTGTCTCCCGTACCCTGGGGGAATCCTCGGGCTCGTGTCATCGGTCCCCAACAGACGCACCATAGATCCGGCGCGGAAGAAGAGGCAGATTCTTCTCAATGGTAAACACAGGCGAAAAGTTCGGAACCCATTTGAAAAGTAGAACATCTAGCTACAGCTACAGTGAAGAAGAAACGCAAGAGGACACCCCTAGCGCGACTCTGGCAAACCTTCTCCTACGCTCGAGAGTTCATTCGAGCAAGATTGTGTGTTTTGTAATATTATTTTGAACGACAAAACGGATTTTGTCTTCAATTTTATGTTATTTTGTTTTGGTTTTACCTTCCTTTTCTTCGCACGATCGTGTCAGTGATCTTCTTGTTTTCAAACATAAACATTTAGGGGAATTTAAGGAACAAACTGTCTTCTCGTTTTTTTTTTTGTCGCCGGACGTATAAGAATTAAGAGTAAACGCTGTACAATAAACACTACTGTTTCGTAACACCGTGTTTGTTGGCACCATTTGCACTATGAACTTGTTGTATAGATAGGTTCAGGTTCTGTGCTGCCAATGGGCTATTTCCACACCTTTGCATCCTTTTTGCATCATTTTAGTGCACGGGTTGATGGGGCGTGATGAACATGAGCGTTTGAGCACTTTCAGCTTTGCCACACAGATAACCTTGGTAGAATTATTCGCTTAACTTTTACATTTTAAGAGCAATTCTAGGTCCTGTAGTTGTTCGGTACTTAAAAATACGTCAAAACAGTCTGCAAGTGGTCAAATATCTTCTCCAAAGAAACATAAGAAAGCTTTGCTTTAATACTCGTATGTAGTGTTGGGTCAAGTAGCTCTTTTCAAAGAGCGGAGCGAACCGCTCTCGCTCACCTCGGTGAGCGGTGTGCGAGAGGTAGCTCATCACAGTGCGAAAAGCGCTCCGAAGAGCGCGATATGTGATGAACGAAAAGCGCTCCGAAAGCGCGATGTGCGAAAAGCGCACCGAAGAGCGCGATGTACGATGTGTGAAAAGCGCTCCGAAGAGCGCGATGTGCGATGTGTGAAAAGCGCTCCGAAGAGCGCGATGTGCGATGTGTGGAAAGCGCTCCGAAGAGCGCGATGTGCGATGAGCGAAAAGCGCTCCGAAGAGCGCGATGTGTGAAAAGCGCTCCGAAGAGCGCGATGTGCGATGTGTGGAAAGCGCTCCGAAGCGCACATAGCGCTCTTTGGAGTGCTTTTCGCTCATTGCACATCGCGCTCTTCGGAGCGCTTTCCACACATCGCACATCGCGCTCTTCGGAGCGCTTTTCACACATCGCACATCGCGCTCTTCGGAGCGCTTTACGCACAGTGCGGAGCTACCTGATATTTTATAAGGAGCGCACTGTGCGCGCTCAGTAAGGTGAGCGGAGCGATTAAGGTAGCTCTTTCGCTCACGACACAACACTACTCGTATGATAGCTGTACTAAGTATTCCATCAGATTGCCTTTTTAGACCATTTGTACTAAAACTCTTAGTACACCACACTTCCCCACGCAATGGTACAATTAAAATGTCATTTTACCGGCGCAATCGATCGCTCGTTAAATCGAAAACACATTAAGGACACGTGTAGGTCCTCATGTGTGCTGTAACACAGTTCCCCCGTGCCGGATTTCCCTTGCATCATCACATTCGATTATTCATTAAAGCCAATTTCGTTTCATATTTCCCCGTACCGGACAGGGCAAAACAAACGGTGGCTTTCCGCTGCCAAAATCGATCCAATAACCGATAAATTCGGTGTATAAATATTGCCACCTTAATCAAGTGTATTGCCGTAGAACGTAGAAAAAAGGAAATGGAAAGCGAAACAAGAACTGTGGCCAAAACACACGATGCAGGGCACGTTTCGTTCCTTCTTTTTTTGGTCGACTGTGATCGTGTTAATGGCAATCGCAATTCGCTTTCTCTCATTTTGTTTTGTGTGTGATCGTTATTGTATGTTTTTTTTGTTTGGTTCTGCCATTTTTTTAGTGTCCGAGAAATCAATACTGAAACGTGATCTAGATACATTTGGAGCGGACTTATTTCCAATCGATTTGCAATTTACGTCGCGGTTGACGCATTCCGTGATCATGATTGACTTCACGACCGTTTATTTCGATCGTTCATGTACTTGATCGTGCACTGTGTTTGGTAGCTACACACCTACTAATATCTCTAGCACAGGTATTACACTCGTCGGAAAGAGGGAACTTCAGGCATATTATGCAATGAACGAAAAACTTTCACAACTAACGACAGCGTCTGTCATCAAATCTCGTTCCATCCCGGTAGAAAGGCATACGAAGTTTTGTAGTTGTTGTATAGGACAATCGTCGCCATCATTGGAAATAGAACTGTTGAGCGGAATGGTCATAGATCTTCTTCTACCAAATTCGGATCCTAAAAGTGGCCGATATTTATAAACAAAGATTCAGCGCCGCATCGATCGTGTACCGCACTATCATAAATCGAACGGTGAAGGGATTAGATGATGCGTTAGATAAACAATTCGTGCGAGAGTTAGAACCGACGAGTAGAGTGATCTCGATGGGTTCGCCATTACCGCACACACACGATCATCGCCGATCCGGTGAGTTATCGGACGGGATATATCCATCGATCAATCAAAGTAAACACAGTGGCCGATAATTGCAAGAGCAACGGGAGATAGAGCGAGACGGGCTCTCTAGCTCTGGTCTGACAGCTCAAAGCCGACGACGCGCGCGGCCATTGCCAAACCGTAATGGCGTGCGGCCATGGGAGAGTACCGCTTGAACTTGAAGAACCACCGTCACAACCGTCGGGTCGATCCTGGGTCGAAGTATAAATAGGAATAGGACAGAGTGTGTGCGGTTTGTGTTGTTGATTCCACCTTTTGTACGTCTCTTTTTATTTCTCTGTGTGGTTTCTCGCTTTTCGCATTCTTTCCTGTTGTTGCATGCGTGTCAATTTTGCCAATGTATTGATTGATATCGACGAAATTGGTAGGGGCTTTTTTGTCACCCACATTCGCGTGTACTAAAAACGTTTGTTGTACTAAAGATCGATATCGATAGTGTTTTGACATTTGACAGCTGACATATCTGTTTGGGGGATTTTTATCAAACGGACGATTACTGCATCTTACAAAAACAGCACATCTCCTACATAACATTGACCCTGACCAGTATGCATTCCACTGCTCTGTATGCTCAAATTCCTCGGTGGATGACACGATCGCTTTAACAACACTGCCGATGCGTATGGGGCGCTCCGTCAGTATAAGTGCAATCCTTCCCACAGCTGCTGAACTTACTCGAACGACCACATCAAATGCAGACAGCCGATCTTACACCGACCAAAAGCGAGACCGATCAGTTGTGTGTATGTGTGAACGTAAATCAACCTATGACCGGCAAAGCGAAACGTGGCAATGGCGCGCGCGATGGTTCCACCGAGGCCAACGGAAAGCGGAACCGGCCGGTGGCAGAGAGCAGTGGACGGCGTGATGGTAGAAGACGGTTCTAGTAAAAATAAACGCGACAGTTTCCCTGGATTTTTCGTGCAGCTTCGTGTCTGTGGTCGGTGTGCCGAGTTTGTTAGTTAGGTCAATGGTTGTCATCAGTTAGGGTGACGGACCGAATGGTACTACGGATAACAATAAACACGTATCAGTACCGTACTAATGAAGCGCCCATGACAGCCTGATTTGCTTGTGTTTGTCACGCAACAGCGCAATTATGTTGCACTGTGTCACATAAAACATTAAAAGATATTTATGTCTTGCTGAGCGACAATAGAGTGACACGGTTTTTGAGGTTATTATTATTCCACAGGTGCAATTTTTTAAAGTGATTTTAAAGTACTACCAGATGTGATTAAGACGCGTCACGATGACGCTGTTGTTCTGCCAGCATATTGATGCTCTTCTTTCGCACCGTTAAATGAGACTTTCGTCAAACATTCGTCCATGTCGTTCATCGAGATCTACGTCAACGAAAAGGCACGAAAACCGAAACTCTTATCTGTGTGCAAATAACCGAAATCGAACGTCGAAACCATTTTGACGCGGCTGATGTCTTAAGCACCACACTGACTGACTTGCGTCAATTGTTCAACGCCGTGGAGCTGATGAAGGAACGCGAAGTTTGCGTTATGAGATAGAACAGAGCTCACTCACGGTACCGTTTCCGTTTCCTTGACAACCCCCGTGCACCGTGCGATAATGTGTGGCGGGAAAACTCATCAAACACCAGGCGTCTCCATTACGGGGTGCGCACGTGCGTCTTTTGCATCTAAAGATGTGCCGATATTTATTTACATTCACCCGTCAAACGAGGCAGCTTTAGAGCCGGTCTTAAATCATTTCGATATTATTTACGCTCGCGTGTACCGTATCTTTCCGGCGCACTTCCGCAAAGGAAGTAACGCATGATTGATATGCGCTGCTGATGCTACTGTACTCTATTTGATGGTGGTGCGGGGTCGGTACCTTCACGATCGAATCATTGAATTGTGGTTTAAAATTGCAAATAAAACGTTTGTGTCTAACCCCCTTTTATGTCGCCATAAAAATACTCTCCGAGACTCTTCTGTGTGTGTGTGTCGCGGGAAAGAGAACCACTATTTATACCCGTACACGACCTTCCAAGGCCCATTACTCGCAAGGGCCGAAAGGGAACGACCGTAAAGGTAGATTACGGCGCACCGTCCCCGTTCCAAGATGGAAGGATGTCTTTTTATAAACCCATCATCATCATCTTTCTCGCTACCACCGCGAGTTGCACTTCCTACTAGCATGTCGCGCGATGAAATTATCTCATCGTTTGGTGCGTTTGGTGCATTTCTCCATGTCTCAAGCAAGCAAGCAGGATGTACAAGGTCGGCTAACCGGAGTTTCGGAGGCAAAAAAAGTCATACCCCGGTATGCACGATCGAGTGTAAACATTAACTTCCACCCTATTAACAAGACACGTTTACGATCGTTTGAGGAAAAATGGAAGAGAATGAGCGAGAGAGAGAGAGCAAGAGTGAGAGGCTTCAAAAGAGAAAAATTAGAAGCATCTTTTTAAAGCAGGTAAAGCTTGAAGAGCGAAGAAGCATAGGGGATGGATGTTGTTAGTACCAATTAACGACTATGACCACGTGTTTATGGACGACTGGCCGGTTTTAGTGTGCTGAATAAACTTCGTGTAATTGACCGCTCATTGTTAGCTATTGTAAACTGTTTGTGATGGATGATGTGAGGAGATTTTTAATTGCTTGTATAACAAGAAAGTATATTCAACCCAAGAATGATTCAAATAATAAAGGTTTCTGTTGGAGTATGTTAAATAGTTAATTCTTCAAACAAAATGCAAACATTTAGCCAATTTACTATAAATCCCAACAGTCTAAGCTAAAAATCCTACCTGGTTTAATCGTTAATCTAGTCAGTTTAATGTTTGATCCTGGTCACGGCATCAAAATCGAACTGTCAAAATCGTTGAAACAAAGAATTCTAGTAGCAACATTGACTTAAAATTCCGTCAGTTTTTGCTTTTGGAGTATCAAACTGTTCCCATTGAATTAAGTCATAGTTTATTTACACTAAAATAGTTTAATCGCTTCCATCTGCTTTTCAAAAGTGGATGTTTTTTTCCCCCCGAATGGACATACACCGAGAGTGAAACCTACCTAAAATAACTTTCAATTGTTGGCGAATCCCACCACCACACCAGCGCCGGATAGACTTCAACACTAACCAATATTTATGATTTTCGTTACAGCGCAAGAACTACGTCAAGTATGCGAAAGTGTTCCCGCTCTCGACACTGCTGGAGTTCAAAATACCCTCCAAATGGTATCGGCGATCGGTCGGCGGACTGGAGGTGCTGTGCGGGCTGGCCATGGTGCTCATTCCTAGCCGTAAGTAACCCCCCCCCCCCCAGGGGTGGAAAATTCATGGACTACCACCAGTTGGAAACGACACAGCTTGGGAGATCCAATATCGACCATATGGCTTCTGATGTCTGTTGAGTCGTACTAAGAAGAATAAAACATGTTGCTCTTACCGTATCACCGAGCCATGTGGAGTAATCGAGGATTACTCGAGATACCATTTCGTTGTGTTTTCCATAACCTTTCAGAACTAAAAATAATGTAAATGACTTTCCATTTTTTATATTTCTCTTTTCGCATCACAACTGGAAAGATAAAATAAAAAATGCGGCCAACATAACGCTTCTGCTGTTGATGTTCCTGGCCGTCTCCTCGCACTACATGGTAAGCGATCCGTTCGAACGGTCCGGCCCGGCGCTCGTCTTCACCTTCATGTTGATCGGACGGCTACTGATATGGCATCAGGTATGGGGGCTTCATTTCTTCTGTTTGTGTTATAAAAATCCGTACAAAACGATACATCCGTTATGTATGTGTGTGTGTGTGTGGCGGTGTTTAGTTCGGGTATCGCTTTATAGTTGCATTGCTGGTTGCATGAAGAATTTGTCCATTTTTCTCTCTCTCAGTTTCCTAGACGCGTATGATGGAGTGAAAGCGAGAGAGAGAGAGAGAGAGAGAAAAATGGACAAATTCTTCATGCAACCAGCAATGCAACTATAAAGCGATACCCGAACTAAACACCGCCACACACACACACACATACATAACGGATGTATCGTTTTGTACGGATTTTTATAACACAAACAGAAGAAATGAAGCAAAACGTATTGCGCTTCTCGATAAAATCCAACGTAACGAGCGGTACGAAACACTTGACGAAAGAGAAACGTGCAAAACGCGGTTTCATTCGGCGTTACGAACCGAGCAAACAGGAACACAGACTCACTCACGGATTGATGGATTTCTTCTCATGAAACGAACAGAGAGAAAAGCACAGAAAAGAACAACAACGAAACAACATATTTAACCGCGACACTAGAAGGAAGTGTAGAATATTTTCGTTTTTGTTTTGGGGGGCAAACTACACGGTACGACACGATACGAGACCTCCTCAAGAGATGGGTTTAAGAGACAGGATGTTACAATTATGTTTACTATTATTATGGTTTACTCTGGTTGTACGTTTCATTTCATACGGAAGGATTCTCCTCTGTTCTGTCGCTTAGTAGAAGCAAACACACACACACAAAAAAGGATAAGACAGACTATAAAACGGTGCGACGAGACGGCCAAAAAAGAACGAAAAAACGAAATGCGGTTTTCTTTTTAAAATGTGATCACAATAAAAAAAAACACACACACAAGGGAAACCACTATTCTCTAGTCAGTTTTTGAATAGTTTTACGTTATTTTAAGAATGTTGTTTTTATTATTTTGGGATTGTTTGTTTGTTTTATTTATTTTTGAGACCGGATAGCAACCAGTAACGAATTAATATTACAAGTGGCGGAAGGGGATGTTTATTAAACAATGGAAGTGGAGACAACTTTTCTAAAACCCAAAACCCTCTCTCCCTCCCGCTTTTGCACAACGCTAGTTATAAAGTGAAAGCACACAGACACGCACAGGGGAAGGGCACACGGCACACACATCAATTAATCATACGACACACGCGTCTACTAGCAAGACCGATCACTTCATCATTTCAGCCACTTTCTCTAGACAGTAAGACAGCAAAAGGAAATGCAATCTACACAACTTAACAAAGGTTGACAGAGAGAGAGAAAAAACGAACATTACACAACCACCACTTCCGCAGTGTCAAACGATCAAATGTCCTCAGTAACGAGCAGAAGACGAAGATGGTATAAGTGAGATGCATTACCGACACAAAGGTTTTTTGGGCGAATGAAAAAAAAAACCACAAAACAAGCACACAAACAAATGATAAGCAGAAAATAAAAGGAGAAATAATACTTAAAAAAAATCAGAAGAAAAAAAACATTTCACGAACATGATGGTGTTGTGAGCAATTTCTTTGCAAAAGAAACCGTTTTCTAGTTCTATGCATATACTTTATTTGAAACCTCTCACACATGCACTGTGGAAGTTAATATGCTAGTGTACGATTCAGAGAGGGAAGGAGGCTTATTAAAACTGATCTGTTCTTATTAAAACATTTGCGACATTCGGTGCAAAACTATCGCGCGAAACTAACGCTACCCATCATTCATAATCGTTTTTGATAAAATTGATTCACAAATTATATTACATGCTAGTGCTCGATATGTGTGTGTGTGCCATTTAACGAAATCGCATTTCTTTAACTGTATATAATCCGGTTCTTTTTTTTTGTATCATTGAGCAATTATACTGATACTCTGCAGTTGCAGGAGGATTGCTTCGGAAGCAGTACCTCACAGTCGTCAAGAGCCATAAGCATTTAGTAAAAGCGAAGGAAAAATGGACAATCTCACCTACAACTTGCGTAGCCTTTTGCTGTGATGTGCAAAAGTGCGAACATGAGCTAGTGTGCGGAGCGTAATCTATTTTTCTATTACGGCGAAATGGTGATTGGACCGGGTTTACCATTCGGAGGGCTTATTTTTATACCCTTTTCCATGCACAGACGGTCTACGTCTACACCATTGGCGAGCTCATTGTTCTCTTTGTTTTCTTCCACACTTTCTTCGAGCATTTGCACGGAATGAATCTGCGAAAAGCAACAACAAAAACATGGAAAGCAGATTAAAATCAGCTCTGGCTTTTCTATTTCACACAGTTTTACCTACCTTCGAAGCAATGTTGGAAATCTGTAGTTCTTTAAACTGTTGCCGTTCCTCGTCCAGATTTATCGCGCTCGAACGCTGCATCAATGGTGTCGAGTTGCGTATTTCAGGCATTTTCACTGTACCACTCCTATCAAGCGGATTGATTTCTTCCATATCCTGTGACGAGGTGAAAAGTCCGGATGATTTACAACACACAGTACTGGGCGCACTTATATACTACTTCTTACCTCACAAATCGTCGTAGAAAGATCTACCTCGGCCATACCCCGTTCGCGCCAAAAGCGTCTTAGTATGCGCTCATCGGGCGAAGTCATGGCAATGTCCCGCGGGTACTGAACCTTCTTGCGAATCGGAGTTTTACCCGTCGGTTGGTAGAACTTTAGATCCGTCTCGTGGAACCGTTCGAATTCGTTTTGCAGTTCGTGCAGCTGTTCATCCTTCGTTCGCCGTTCGTACGATCCGATCGCTTGTCCGATGCGTTGGGTATGGCCACAGCTCGCGCTTCCAAACTGTTGTCTGGAGTTTTGCTGTGCTTGTAAGCTACCGGCCAGCCGACCAACACCTTCCTCCTGTGACTGTCCGTACTGACCGTTCTGTGCTTCAAAGCTTTGGGCGAATTCATGCAGCTTAGCTCGTGTTGCTTCCTGCGTGGTGGACAATCGGACACGCTGTTCCTCGATCGTGTTGCCAATTGCTTCACTATTCGCACCAACAATCGTGAGGTCCACACTTGCTAGCTCCTGCTTTACCGCAGACTGGTGTTGCTGGACCAATGCACCACATGCCTCCACGTGTCGGTCCCTTTCCGCGGTGGATTCTTGCACCGTTTTTGTCTTTTCTTCAATCGTTTCACGGATGGTCTGCAACTGTTCGGAAGCTTTCCTTCCTTGGTTGGCCAACTCATCGGAAACTCCAAGCACAACCTGTGAAAGCTGTGTTTGCTGACGCTTTGAAGCGACCATTCGCTGCATGAACCCATCCACTTGCCGCTCCAAAAACGTCTTTAGATTCTGCTCAAGCTGCTTCGCCGCTTCCAGCTCTTTTGCCTGCTCGTGGTTCGATTGTTTCACGTACGCCTGCAAACGATTGTGATGGCTTTCGAAGGTGGACGTTATTGCATCGAGATCGGTCAGCTGCGCGGTAAACGTTTGACAAAATTTGACACAGTTCGCATCATGCGTGTGGCCATGCTCGATCATTCGATCGAACTGTTTGCGCGTCTGCTCGAACTGTGCGTCCAGTGTGCTTTGGATGCCGAGCTTAAGCTTTTCCATCGTACCGGTAAATGATTGCATCAGTGCGCCGCGGGATTGTTCAATTTGGGCCAGAAAGCGAAGTACTTCATCCCGACGAACGTCCATGCTTGCTTCCATCGTTGCTTTGAACGCTTCTACGAGTGTTGCGTTCTGTTGCAGTAGGCTGCGGTTCACGGTTTCTAGGGCCGAAAGCTGTGCCTTGGTTTCGTTGTGCAGTTGCTCTTGTTGCTGGTTGTAGCTTTCTGTTTTTTAGAAACAAACAATAAACCACAATTAGGAGGATTGTTTGCAAGCAATCATACAGCTCTTACCCCATCCAACGTTCATGTCCACTGTTAACCGATTGCATTCTTCAGCCATTTTGCCCACATCATGTTGTATTGATTGAATGCGATCACGCACACGATCGACAAACTGCTCCGAAGCGCTCTTGTTTCTATTATCCAACTCTCTACGACGATCAACCGTGTCCTGTAATAATTTAATGCATTATTTTCAGTTTATAATTCCCCCAGCTAAACACACACAACACTTACATGCAAACCATTCGTGTCTTCTGTCACCGTTTCCACCACGTTGATCAGTTCCTTGGCCTGTCCGGTGAGCATTTCTTCCGTTCGCAGATGATGCTCCAATATCACTTTCTTCTCCACGTATCTTCGCTTAGTTTTCGAAAGACTTCGCTTCGTGTTCGACAGCTCCGAGCGTGTTTGTCCTAAATCATTCGCTGTACGGCGCAGTTCCTCCTCCCGTTCGGCTAAACTACAAGCGACCTCCTTAAAAATTGATTCCTTCTTCGTCAGGTCCTCCTTGAGCGCTTTAATCAGGGCCGATTTATCGTTCAGCTCTTTCGTGGCCGCTTCCGATTTGTAAACCATCTCGTTGTACGTATCCTCTGCCAGGTAGATACCGTTTTTGTCACGCGCTGCCATTAGATCGCGCTTTAACCGATCGATCTCCTCCGTGTACTCTTTGATAACCGTCTTTTTGGACAATTTCTGGTTCGCTTCCGGCTTGTTTTGAATGTTTTTCGCACGGTGCGCATACTCTAGCGTGCTGAGCGTTTCTTCGAAATCCTTGTTACCGGGCGATACGGTCGCAATGATCGACGTCTTTGTACGCCCACCGAGAGATTCCTGCAGCAAGCGCGTAAGCTTCGATTCACGATACGGAATGTGAGGCGTTTTCTCTACCAGTGCCGTTATCACACGACCAAGCGTCAGCAGCGACTGGTTAATGTTTACCGATTCGCGCGTCCGTATACCCTTCTCGTTGCCCGCTTTCGAGATGTTTTCACTTCCGGCCAAATCGACAAGATTCAGTTTGCCAATTTTTAACATTTCTTCTCCGTCAATACCATTCTCCTTGATGTGCACGATGATCGAAAAGATTGTGTGCGATCGGGACGACTGGGCGTTCATCAGTGTCGAGGCGGTCTTACGACGTTCCTGACCTTTCGCTAGCAGCTTGTAAACGTCATCCTTGCTGTGTACCGGGATCTCCTCCAGTCCCTGCACGATCACGGAACCTTTCTTTTGCACATCGTCAAAGATCCGAATCTTTACCGTATCGTCCGTTGAAAGCAGATCGCAAAGTTCCTCATTGTACAGCTCGAGGTAAGATATACGCATCGAAAACTCCAACTCCGTCATCCGCAGCTCGTCGAATAGATGATTCACCGCACGCGGAATGATGCCAGTCTGCGTGTCATCTTCCCAGGCCGCACTCAGTTCCGGCTCTTCCTCACCAACCATGGTGAATGTTTTGCCTGTTCCCGTTTGACCGTAAGCGAACACCGTACAGTTAAAGCCCGACAATACCTCCTCGATGTACGGTGCCACCACTGCCTGGTAAACCTCATGTTGCTTCGAGTTCGGTGCAAAGGTACGATCAAAGGTGAACTTTTTCGACGTTCGCGAGTCGGTGTAGCTCGACTTGAGATGCAGCTCACGGTTTGAAACTACATCCACTATCTCCAGCGAGCGTATCAGCCTCTCCCGGTTGTTTGTTGGTCTGAAACGGAATGAAAATATAACGAAAACTGGTACTGTTGGACAGGGGAAGCTAGAGATGGAAGGTTCACTCACCGCACGCGAACGTAAACCTGCACATTTTGGTTACATTTCACTGGCTTGTTGGCATTATTTGATTGATTCCGTTCGCTATGCCCGTTGCTGGCGTCCATGGTTGTAACTTTGCACCGTCACAGCAAAAACGCACAGATACAACTGTGACTGGGTCGTACGCTTTATGCACTTTACTTTCCGGACCGCGGCTTTTCAAGCTGGTGCAGTTGTTGTTGGCAATTTTAGGAAACAATTTGCGTGGTGTTTGGCAAGAAAAAGCAACAGCCCCAGCCCGCGACTGAGTCCAATGGCGACCGTTTATCCAAAATACGCGATGGCAGTTTAGTTCGGCGTTTCAAATTTGTGACAGTTGATGTCGCACAGTTGGCTGAGGAATTAATCGCTGGTCACAATTTTATGCTCGACCTACATCATATTTATTTTCGGATGGTTTGTCTTGCCAAATATCAATAAAAAGCTCAAGATTTATTTAAATAATTTCAAGCATTTAATTTCTTCAAAAAGCGACAATTAAACTATTTTTTTGTGCCATCAACAAAACACCAAAATACAACATTCGTTCAACGAAACTCCCGTCAAAAGTGAAGCTTTTTTAACGAAGCTACTGTCACCGCGAACCGTCCATCTTTGCGAGGCACAAATTTCTGGGAAAAGTTTATCCTGTTTTGATGCTACGCAACAGAGAAGAGAGCGAGGTGTTGTGGTCAAACCCCGTCGTAACCCTTTTACGCGCGTACCCGAGCGAATACCATTCAGCATGGTAAGCGTACTGAAAGAGAAAGTGTAGATTCAGGTAGCAGGTGGGTGGTGCAAGTGACAAAATTTACAACCAAATTCTGCAAAAAACGCATCGACGCGTCCGAACACATCGCCGGAGGAAAGGCAGGCACGCCAACCACACCAACATCTTGATTGCTGTGCTGTCCCCGTTAAAGGAAGCGACAGCCAACGAAGCGGAGCAGGTACCATAATATGCACTCCCACCCAGGTTATCAGTGAACGCGTAAAAGTGGCGATTGTCAGCGATAATTTGAGTTTTGAGCGCTATTTCCTCCAAAAGATGCAGGTAAGCAGAAACCCGTAATGACGCAGGAGGTGGGTCGCGCGAGTTGGCGAATTGTAGGGGCGACAACGAAGAAATGTATGTGCATCCGTTCGCTAACGTGTTTTTGTTCGTGTTTCTGTGCCAATTTCTCCTCGCCAGCAAGTAGACGATCCCCCTTATTTGACTGTAGGAACGGAGGTTAGCGCCAAATACAAGGGGGCATTCTGTGAGGCCAAAGTACGCAAGGTCGTGCGAAACATCAAATGCAAGGTCGCGTACAAACAGCAGGGTCTCGGGTCCGGTGTCGTTTCGGACGATCAGATCAAGGGGGCACTCCGGGTGGGTGCGACGGTCGAGGTGAAACATCCGGAGCGAAAGGAGTACGTGGAGGCAACGCTTACCAAAATCCAGGACTGTTCCCAGTACACGGTGGTGTTCGATGACGGTGACATCACGACGCTTCGACGTAGCGCGCTTTGCCTCAAGAGTGGCCGACACTTTAACGAGAGCGAAACACTAGATCAGCTGCCGCTCACACATCCGGAACACTTCGGGAATCCGGTCATCGGTGGACGAAGGGGTCGTAGGTAAGTGTTGCAGCAGAGAACGGCGTTATACGTCGTTAAGTTTTGTTTGGCTTTGCAAATGATAGTGCTTGTCGGAAAAAGCAACCCGATCAGATGCATCCGGTAGTTACTGGAAACTTTTATCTTTCTAATGAGTCCATCATCCGTGGAAGGAATTCCTTTGTGTAGAATATTGCTTACGGATTTTGCTTCAGTTGTTAGTAGGCTTTCAGCGAAGCAAGACGTCTATCAAGTTAATCAGCGTTTGTTTCTATAGTTTTGTTTATTTTTGTTCATTTTGTTCCCTACAAATATGGTTCGGTGTCTAAGGTCTGTTTCTCGATAGCTAAATTGTAAAGAAACGCTCTAGTAATGCCTCTTTTCTCTCGTTTCCACTTCAGATCGCGCCATCTGCTTCCGGACGAAAGCTCCGATGAGGAGGACGAACCAACGCATCACTCCCGTTCGAACGCAAGCGATAAGGAGGAAAACATTGGCAAGGTGGTGTGTGTGGAAACAAGCGACAACAAGAAGAAAAATCCGAAAGAAAATTGGTTCCCCGGGCTGGTGGTTGCACCGACCGCCCAGGACACCGTGCGGATACGCGTGAAGGACGAATACCTGGTGCGCTCGTTTAAGGACGGCCGGTATTATACCGTCCCCAAGAAGGAAGCGACCGAGTTTACGCGTGACAGCGTGAACAAGTCGGAAGCGGCCGCCGTATCGGCAGCGATCGAGTACATGGACAACGATGTGCTTCCGCCACACTGGGACCGGGAAGCACTGTTCGGCACGTCGGGTAGCTGTAGCGATTCGGACCAGGAGCTCGAAACGGACAGCTCGGACGACGAACCGACCGAGGAAAAGGATCACTTCGTAGCGCAGCTGTACAAGTTTATGGACGATCGGGGAACGCCACTAAACAAAGCACCATCGATCACGAACCGTGACGTGGATCTGTATCGATTGTTCCGGGCGGTTCAAAAACTCCACGGTTACAATCGCGTTACGACCCTCAACCAGTGGAAACAGATCGCCCTGCGGCTGGGTTTCTCCCCTGCCACGGTCAGCATTACGAATCTGGTGAAGCAAGCGTACAAAAAGTTTCTGTTCTCGTTTGAAGAATTTAACCGCAAGCTTGGCTGCACAATGGTACCGCACCCGAAGACAAGTCGCACCAAGGGCCGCAGTTTGGTACGTGCCAGCTCCGTTCAGTCACCGAAGCTGGCGGAAAAGGAAAAACTTCTTACGGCAAAGGAAAAGGCAGCATCAGTCGCGGCAGCAGACGCATCCGCAAAGGCGGGCAGCTCGGCAGCAGCCACTTCCGCTGCTACCGAGGCGTCCAATTCTGCGGTAGAAGAATCGGGCAATACGAGTGAATCAAGTGCAGCGGAAAGTGCGGTATTGCGGCCGAGCAGCACCAAGCGAAAGGCGGGCGTTGGTGGCAAGGTTAAGGCGCTGGTCGATAAATTCGAGGAGAAGGAAAAAGAGCGCGAGAAGGAAAAGGCTTCATCGGTGAAAGGTGGTGGTGAGAGTAGCGGATCGTCCGGTGGTGGTGGTAGCAAAAAGGAAGACGCTGGTTCATCCTCATCGTCAGCAGCAGCA
>KZ063641.1:32582-44551 GCA_002091835.1 Anopheles maculatus
TCGAGAAACGGGGTCACAAGCGAAAAGACGCCGATTCGGTAGATTCGAAGAAGGATGAGCGGGAAACGGGAACCGGAAGCAGTAGTGTGGGTAGTGCGGGCAGCACCAGCAGTTCGGCTAAGCTGGAGAAACAATCCACCAGCAGTCGAAAGGAAGAAAGTGGTGGTCCACCGGGAAGAGAAGGTAACGGTGGTGGTGGTGGTGGTGGTGGTGGGGGTGGTGGAGGAAACGGAACTGGGCCAGGAACGGCCGGTGGGCATAGTGTTCGAAACGTGAGTCCTGCAGTTGGATCCGCGGTACCCGATTTTCCGATCGAGGTAGGCGATAAACTCAAGGTGTACTACGATGAGCAGAAGGTGACGTACGAAGCGAAGGTAATCGAGATCGCCAAACAGGAGGGAAATCTCATCTATCTCGTACACTACACCGGATGGAACACGAGGTATGAAATGAACGCTCGATTTGGATCCTTTTTATGTGCATTTCTCCCATTCGTTCTGAATCTTATGGATACTGAAGACAGAAAAGAATGAAGACAAATAGAAACAGTAAAGTTATTATACAATTTGCAATCAACTGCCGTAGATGGGCGGTTCTTGTTTGTCTTCTCCTCAAACCAGCACATCCTTTGCCATTTTATTTGATAATGATGTGAATAATATCGTTTCCGTTTATATGCAGCTACAGTATGCCTGGAATTAAGTAAACCATGTATTCTTCACTCTTTTAGGTACGATGAATGGGTGCGCAAAGAACGTATTGCGGAAAACTTAACCAATAGCAAAACGAAGAAAGGAAAATCATCCACCAACACACCAACTAGCGGCAGTGGTGGATCGACAAACAAAGGACCGGCTCACGGTGGAACGCCGGGTGCATCCATCCCGGCTGGGGATAAAACCCCGAAAGTCGCTAAACGAAGCCGTGGCAATTCGAAGGGTGAACAGAGCGGTGGTGGTGGCCCGGGAGGAAATTCTACGCCCCGCTCCACAACTCCTAACGTCGGCCGGAACAAATCACCCGCAACCCCGTCCAACCGACGGCCACTTACCCGGGGTGGATCGTCCGCTGCTACGGGATCTTCTCTGTCTTCAGCTTCAGCTGCCGCTGCCGGTAGACGAACGTCAAACAATACGGACATATCGTCGTCACTGTCCGTGCCGACCGATCCGGACAATACCAGCGACACCGATTCGGACGAACCGATGCTGAAAAAGTGCACCACCAACAGCACCTCGTCGACCACCTCGTCCAACTCGTCGATTTCCATCTCGTCGACGAGCACGAAAGTAAGTACAACAGCCGAGGCCGGTTCGTCGTCCGATGCCGCGGCCATATCGGACGAGTTTTCCAACGGAGCATCCAAGGGTGGTGGTGGTGGTGGTGTTGTTGGCGGTGTTGGTGGTGGTGGTGGTCGTGACTATGATCTCAATCAAGTAATTTCCTACCATACTGCGCTGCATTTAACCGCTCGATCCAGATCTTTACTAACCGGGGATCAATCCTCTCTCTCTCTTTCTTTCTTTCTCTTTCTATATCCTCTTCCCCCACCCCATTCTCTCTGTCTCTCTCTCTCTGTTTTGTATGGTTCCTGCGCCGGGGTTTGCGCTTCGTTCGCATCACATCACATCATCATTTTTGGGTACTGCTTTCGTTTTCTATTTCGTTTCGTTGTGTTGATTCGATTCCTTTTCTAATTACACACTCCTATCACACATCCGCCCGCTGTGTCGATCTTTCGATTTTAGATACGTTCCGAACTGAAGGGCTTCAAAGAGCTGAAATCACCTGGATCGCCGGCGTCCGACACAACGACAACGACTACAACCACAACTGCCGGTGGTGGTGGTGGTGCAGGCGATACCCATCAAACATCCGTCGCCACCATTACGGATGTGCCGAAACATCTCATCCCCAAGCAAGAACCGACAAACGTGCTCACGAGAAGCAGTTCCACCGAGGTGAAAGATACGCTTGCGAGCGGCTTACCACTGGCGACGATCAAGAAAGAGCCGGCCGGGTCCGCAGTGACCGTAAAGGAAGAAGAATCGACCGTAACCGAAGAGGACGATGAGCCGGAAAAGTCGTCCGAGTCGGAAACGCTCAGCGAAGAAGATTCCTCACAATCTTCCAACAAAGCCTTTTCCAGCTCACCGATAACGACGATGGTCGATTCCGATACGGCCGAAACGCCGCTAGCAGCAGGGCTAGTGCTGAGTCCGAAGATTTTAGCATCACCTCCACCCAGCGTCGAATGTGACGATTCGTCCTCCACCGAACCGCTGATAAGCGTGGCAAACAAAGCTGCCGACGCAAAGGCATCGCTTGAGAAGAGTTTAGCGTTGGCGGGCAATAAGAAAGATACAATTGATGCGTTGGGTGGTGACAAACCGGCCAACGCTTCATCATCCTCGTCGTCGACGGTTGGAAAACCACCGATTAAAACGTACGGCACAGCGGCCACAATCATTGCCAACTCGGAAAAGATGGCTTTCTGTACGGTGCGTGACGCTAGTACGGAAAGTGAGCTGAAACCACAACTTTCTGCAAGCGTAGCGTCGAAGGATTCTGTGCTGGAATCGCCTCAGAAAACTCCGCTAGTATCTCAGCCAGCTGGAGCATCTCCTTCGCTTTCGGTACGTTCGAAAGCAGGACTAACGGAGGACAAGACATCACCATCCGCAGCCAGCGGTCGCACTAATGCGAGCTCTTTAACGACGCCAGTAAAATCCACCTTCGGCACGTCCCCTTCGGCTATTTCCGGAGCTAATAATAAAGATGATTCCTCCGTGCCATCGCAACAACAGGGTGTAATTATCGCAGCCGGTTCCAGTGCACGACCGATCAAATCTCCAAAATCATCACCCTCCACAACAACAACATCGTCGTCCTCCTCCGGTACAACCACAGCGGAAGAAAGCAAACCCAATCCAACGACAGTCTCTCCCATTGCCACATCAACAAACATTCTGACACAAACAACAAGCTCCGCTTCTTCCGCCTTCAGTTCGTTGCGCGCGGAAAAGAAACTAGCGGGCCCGGGAACGGCAGGAACCGGTATGGAGCGAAAGTTTACCCTTGGACGAGAGGGAACGTCCGCCTTTTCTTCACCGGTAAGCTCTCAATCCACACTGGCTGCCGCTGCCTCGGCAACATCCCTCAAGCACGGCAGTTCCGGTTTGCTAGGGGAGAAAAAACACTTTTCCTCGTCGACGCTTACACCGGCCCAAAACAAGCTGCTGAGCAAGGAAGCCCTCTCCATTAAGTCACTGTTCGAATCGACCGCCAACCGGCTGGATGAAAAGATTTCGGATGTTTATGAGTTTGCGGAAGAGTACGACGAACAGGATACAGCGAACTCCTCGGGCCCTATGGGAGTGGTCGGTGGTTCGGGAGGTGGCACCGGGGGAGGGGCCACCGGTCCACGAAAGCTTGTGTCGGACGTTCCACCGGCGGAGGTGGTTAGTTCACTCACACCTTCCCTGGGCGGACAACAGGCAGATGAGAAAAGGAAGAAACCATTACAGCGGAAATCGATGGCTGCTGCAACGGCAGTGGATCCTCTCGATACGTCCAATTTTGTATCGGGAGGCTACAGCGGAGCGTTGAAGCGTGCGAAGAAACCTTCACCGGTGAAAACGGAATCTATGGGAGTGGATAGCAAATCTCCCAAAGGACCGGGGGCACTACGTCGTGAGGTGAAGGAAAAAGAGGAGAAAGATAAAGAGCAAAAACCTCCACTGGAAGTGGAATCGGGCTCAGTTTCTTCTGTAGATTCACTGAAAGAGAAGGCCCCACCCAAGACGGCAACTGCAGTTACTACTACTACCTCTGCCCAAGCAGGACTAACGACCGCTTTTGTACAAACGCCGGTGAAGAGTGACTCAACGTTCGATGTGTTACGGAAATCTCCCAGCTTTAATCTGGTTACACCGGGACCGATGGGTGCCAAGGAGGAGGGAACGTTTAAATCGCAGGAAGATCTCGAAACGAAACCTACTCCACCGCCGCTGCCAGCAACGACAACGCCCGGAATTTTCACGCCAGTTATATCGGCGACAACGGCCGGAAGCGGCAGTGTAAGCGATCGATTGATTTCTTCCGTGCTTTATCCGCATGGGAAGGGTCCATCTAGTTCCGTTCTGCTAGCGAAGGCAGGCGACGAAAGTCAAAAGGAGGAACCAACGTTGGAGAATTGTAAAAAGTACTTTAACGATATGAATTTTGAATTCGACGCACCGAACGTGGAAAAACCACCCTCCATTGCGGACAAAGTTCTGAAGGCTTTAAGTGAACAGAATCAGCAAGAGCAGCAACAGCAGCAGCAGCAACAACAACAGCAACAACAGCAGCAACAGCAGCAGCAAACGATTAAATCGGAAAAGCCAGACTTTCCCAAGTACATACCAAGCTCGATGCATCACCATTCGCTGCCGAGCACACCGAAATCGCTTATGAGCAGTGGTTTGTTATCGTCGCCTGCGATGGAAAGTGGTACGCCGATGTCTTTCACGTCCTCGTTGCATCCCACGATAAAATCGGAATCAATAAGCAGTATTGGAAATAGTTCGGCCACCGTATCCTACTCATCACCGGTAATGGCAGTAAATCATCCGGCGAAACCAGCTCCATCGGGTGGAAACGAGTCACTACACGCCGCCAAGACACTCGAAGGAATGAAGACGAGACCGGAAGATGCTCACGTTTCCACGACAAAGTCCGCCCAGATCGGTATCGATACGAAAGTGAGCAATCCACCGCAGACGACATCATCTTCTACGCATAAGCTACAATCTCTCGAGCAGATTCCCACTTCTCGCAGCAACGATCTTACTGAATCGCTTCGAAAGTTGGATCCTGATCCACGCTACATTCACGACGACGAGTCTACGGATAGTAACGATTCGGAGCATCGGTTAATTATTGAGGATGCGGAATCGCAAGGTAGCGGAGAACCTGTGACCGGAAGCGCAACGGTACATTCTTATCCGGTTTTGGCAAACTCTTCCACCATACCAACCAGTACAACAACAGCGGTGATCGTCCATTACGAAAGCAAACAGACAGTTGCCTCAGTGATATCGGCCAAGAAGGAGCTCTTTGAGGAAAAGCCACGATCTGCTCCAACCTCTTCCATTACGCTCGAGATGGCTTCTGCGGCGTCGGCAGCAGCTGTTGCGGCAGTGGCTGATAAAGAGAAACTCATCCTAAAGCAAGATCGCCCGGGATCAACCGATAGCTTGTCTTCAACGCATGTGAAGGAAGATCCCGCAAAGTCAGTCTCTGGTACTGCTGCAACGCCGGTAGACAAAAGGACGTCGAGTGGTGCAAAGCAGAGCCTTCTCGAGACAATCATACAGATGAACTCGGCCAGCCGCGGTATGAGCTCTGAAGAGTACTTGATGGAAGGATTCAAGGTGCACGAACAACAGCCACCATCGACACAACGCACGAATACTGAGGCAGACAATCGTAAAGATGGTTCCTCCCCAGCGCACAAGCAACAAGAGAACAGTGGTGGTGCTATGACGGCATCCGTCATAACGACAACCGCGTCGAACGAATCGTTAGGATCTTCAGTAGCACAATCTCTCCCACAAGGTGATCCTCAATCGCAGTCCATGCAGTACCATCAATCGCAACCACCAGCACAAGCTCCCAACAATGAATCACTGTCGTTGCTGCTCTGCGAGGAAACGATTCCAGGCTCGCCAGCACCGAAAGATCAGGACCGATTGCCACCCTCAACCATCGGCCGGAAGGTGTACGCCGAGACACCGCTCGTTCCGACATCCGCATCATCATCCTTCTTACCACCGCAAAACATTCAAACTGCGACCGATCTGAAGCCCGTCCCAATGGATCTAGAACCTCCGGTGGTAACGATCACGATCGGTGGCAATACGACAATCAGCAGTACCAGTCAAAGCGGGCAGACCGGCGGAGGAACTGGATCTTTCGGTTCCAACCTGCAACAGCAGCAGCAGCAGCAGCAGCAAAACTTAAGGAGCAAAATCAGCTCCGGAGGAGGTGAATCGACTGCTGACACGCCGAACAGTTCGCCGCGAGATTCAGTCAGTCAGGACGAAAGTAAGTGTCCAATCGTCCTATGATAGACACCGATGTTATTTGTTATGACCATTTTACACTTCACCACTTCCTGACGTACTATTTTCTTTTAGCACACGATCAAGAATCACTCTCCCCGATGAAGAAACGCCGTCAGCGAAAACCGAGCGAAGAACCAACGCTCAAACGTCGACGAACGGGCAACACCAGCCTGGGTGGCTATGGGTTTGGCAACAATGGTTCAAACACCAGTTATGGCCGTAGTCAAAGAGGTCTTAACACAAGCAATGGTATGCCTAAAGTGAATAACACGGTCTCCAGTGTCTTTCATTTATATCTCTTGCCTTCATTTTCTTCTCAATTCCAGCAACAGACAGTGAGGACAACTCGGACAATCTAGCGGCATTCCACCGATCGTCCTCGTTGATCTTTGTCGGAAGCAAAACGGGACGTCCCTGTCAGTACAATTTCCTGGTCAATTTGGGTAAGCTTGTGTCAATGTCGGCGCCTCCGTAGAAAAATCGTTGCTTTAAAACATTTAAACATTTCGCAGATCCTTCCCTGAGCAACAATCAGCGAATAGGGATCATAAGGAAAAAGATACAGGATCTGCGCAAAACGTATAACGCGATCAAGGCCGAGCTGGCGAGTATCGATCGACGGCGCAAGAAGCTACGTCGCCGGGAGCGAGAAAACAAGAAGCAAGCCAAACTAAACAGTGCCAGCGCCGGCAATAATTAGAAGGGAGAGCGCGCTGTGGAGCATTGTGTTTCGTTATCGTTCTATTATTTTGTTTGTTTATTTTTAGAGATTATTTTACTGCTTTCCTTTCCAGTTGCATTGCAATAACACTCGTGTGCGGCGTGCATTTGTGTGGGAACGAACATGGCGCAGCACAATAGGATTTGGTGACGTGCGATTTGCACGGTTCCAGTGTTGTAGTTGCAGACAAATTGTGAAAACTAGTTTAGAAAGTTTGATCTACACAGTTTCAGAGACATTTTTTTTAAAATTTGCTTTAGTTTTTATTCACGTTGCATTAGTGTTGCTAAAAGTTTTGAATATGTGCATTGAACTAGCGATTGTATTTCTATTTTTATAAACATATAGATCAGATTTGCTGTGGCCGCTTCTCTTTAGCGGCCAATATTAATAAGTCCTTGAGAGTGTGAATCTAGAAATGTAGGCAATTATGCGTAATAGTGACGGAAGTGATTTCGGGTACAGTAAGGTTACAAAATGTGTAAATCGGCGATAGTATTTCAAAACGCTCTTTTATCATCGTGTGTTATGCCACAATGCAAAGCCAAGTTTAGTATATTATTCCTTTAAGGTGATAGAACAGCGGCACCTGCGGTGCTGATGACTCATTTAATTAAAGCTAGAAGAGAGAGAGAGAGTTCCTTTCCACGTCGAGTTGACAGTTTTACCGTAGCGAACTGTTAATTTATGGTAAAGAAGTTCTACCACTCACTACTACGAAAAAGATAGAATAACGATGAATTCATCGCTACTCTATCTTTGATATGTAGTTTTGCTTGTAAACTTTACTTCTCGCAAGGGGTATGAACATTATATTAGTGGTATGATAAGCAACATGAGATATGTGTACATAGTATTGTGAGTCCAAGAAAACACGAACGAAGAAAAACAAAACCGATGCTTGTACAGCATTGCTACAGCATCATTAAATACAAGAATATAAACACAAATCGTTTGCTTTTTTCGTCAAACTCTAGCAACTTTATTTTGCAAATTTGCACGCTTGAAGCGCAAAATACTACTCCGGTACTTTAAGTTGGTGATCACATTCGGTCTACTATACCCGTTTCTTTTTTTTTTTGTTATTAAACTAGTGATTCGAGCTAACTCTGTGTGTCGTGCATCATAAATCTGCATCCGGGCGTGTTGTGTTTGGGGGAAGAAAACTAGACTAGTAAGGTGGTGCAGCGTGAAGGCATCTAATCCGTTCCGTTTCCGTACTTTATATTGTCATTTGGGAGAGATTCAGCTACGAATACTAACCTAATTTACCCCACAGTCTGGGAATCGGTAAGATAGATTTCAGAGAGAAAGCGATAGTAGCGCTAGACTAGCCGTGTGTAGGTTTATGTTTCGTTGCAGGTTCGCTGGTTAGCGGTTAGTTGCAGGAACACCTGCTCGAGAGATGTCTGCCCGAGAGCGTAATCTTCGAGCTGCAACTGTTCCCGAGCTCGTTCAAGCAACCCGAACATCTCCGACCACCGATGTCCGGTATCGCGGATGTGATAAGTGAGGTAATTATGATACTCTTCCTTAAGGATTGCGCCACCCACACCACCACCAGCGCCAGAGCTCACGGAGAACGTTTGCTGCATAAACGACTTGATTGCACGTTTGTTTCGTTCGGCTTCGGTGCGCGATCCATCGCCGGTACGTTTCAGCTTCATGGTGAGAAAGTATCCGTGCGAGAACTTGTTTTTCAGGTGCTGAGCCGATCCGAGACATCGGAACTCACCATTCACCATGATTGCGAGACGTGTGCAGAGTGCTTCACACTCTTCCATACTGTGTGAGGTAAGCACCAATGCGGTTCTGCCTTCCGATCGCACCCGACACATCACATTCCAGAAGTGTCGTTTCGCGCCTGGATCCATCCCTGTCGTCGGTTCGTCCAGGTACACCACAACCGGATCACCGAGTAGCGCGAGTGCGGTGCTTAGCTTCCTTCGTGTTCCTCCACTGTACGCCTGGACGCGCTTGTCTAGATGGGCTGTAAAATGAAGATCCACTGCAAGTCTTTCTGCGATCGATTCAATCGAACAACTCGGAATGCCACGCAAACGGGCAAAGATACGCAACGTTTCCCGACCAGTCAAGTCTTCCAGCAGTGCATCAAACTGGGGACAGTAGCCAATCCTTCGATAAACAGCAGGCAGTTGTGTGCGCAGACTACATCCAACGACCCACGCGTCACCAGCGGTAATACGTCGATCACCGGTAAGCATCCGGAAGGTGGACGTTTTTCCAGCTCCGTTGACACCCAGCAATCCGAAACATTCCCGGTCACCAACAGCAAACGTAAGTCGATCGACGGCAGGGGGCGTAACACGTCCGTACCGTTTGGTAATATCACGCAACATTAACAAAGCCGGCCCGGTGAGGGACTCATGTTCTCGCTCTTCGTAGAATCGATCGACTCGTGTACGCTCCTCACTAACATCCGAATCCTCACCGATCGCAATGGATTGCGTTTATTCCGGCAAAGTGTTGGTTGCGCGTTGCCGAACTTTATTTGTCCAGCATTCCGTAAGGCGTGTGGTGAGATTCAACTCGGCAAAAACGCGATATTCCTTGAGCAGAAGGATGGCGAACGAGAGCACGGAAACACCCAACAGGTAAGTGAGATTTCGATTGATTCCTCGCGGATTGAAGGAAAATATTTCCACATCTGAAAGTAGGGAGAATGGTGAAAGAAACAATGGATGGAACGCATCGCGCGAGTTGTCCTCTCTTACCGCAGCAAAGTTCGTTGAATTTACAGGCCAACTGGGGCGTACAGAAGGGCATCGCATCGCAGTACGCATCGCAGATCTGTCTCGTTGTTTCCATCACGTTGATATTGTTTAAGCTGTGTGGACGTTTTTCCAGCTCCGTTGACACCCAGCAATCCGAAACATTCCCGGTCACCAACAGCAAACGTAAGTCGATCGACGGCAGGGGGCGTAACACGTCCGTACCGTTTGGTAATATCACGCAACATTAACAAAGCCGGCCCGGTGAGGGACTCATGTTCTCGCTCTTCGTAGAATCGATCGACTCGTGTACGCTCCTCACTAACATCCGAATCCTCACCGATCGCAATGGATTGCGTTTCTTCCGGCAAAGTGTTGGTTGCGCGTTGCCGAACTTTATTTGTCCAGCATTCCGTAAGGCGTGTGGTGAGATTCAACTCGGCAAAAACGCGATATTCCTTGAGCAGAAGGATGGCGAACGAGAGCACGGAAACACCCAACAGGTAAGTGAGATTTCGATTGATTCCTCGCGGATTGAAGGAAAATATTTCCACATCTGAAAGTAGGGAGAATGGTGAAAGAAACAATGGATGGAACGCATCGCGCGAGTTGTCCTCTCTTACCGCAGCAAAGTTCGTTGAATTTACAGGCCAACTGGGGCGTACAGAAGGGCATCGCATCGCAGTACGCATCGCAGATCTGTCTCGTTGTTTCCATCACGTTGATATTGTTTAAGCTGTGGCTCAGGGCAAACAGTGGGAACACCATGTAAATCCACTCCATCGTTTCGGCGACGTGACGCAAATCGAAGTCCTTCACCTTCAGCAGAAACACCGCCGTAAACATGACCGTGCCGGTGAAGATGTTGAAGATCAGCATCTTAATGAAGCCGGTCGACGGTACATCGAAACAGTACGCACCGAGATACGTAAACGGAATAACCGCTACGCCGAAGCAAACGAGCACAATCACCACACGCCCAAGTTCTTCCGGTGTGGACCAACCTTCCTCACCGAACACAGCCAGCGTGCCGATGTACAGCGCCATAGCTACGCAGTACACGCCAAAGTCCCATAAGAAAGATATGCCCCAAAAGGTGACCGCGTTCACTCCGCTCACGAATTGAAGCAGCTTCGCACCGGAGGCTCGTTCACGCACGTAGTACATGATGTAGAGGGCGCCTACGAATGCCATCGCGAACCCGGTGTTGAAGGCAAGCTGGAAGCCTAAATTGCTGCCGGATTGGGTGCGTAAGAATCGAACATGGCTGCTGTATGGGAGTGGTTTGTTCGTTACGGTGAGACTACAGTTCGGGCAGACTGTCCGTGCCAAAGCATTGTACATCACGCTTAGCGACAGTGGTGCCGTGTGGTACGCTTTATTGTTGAACCAGACAGTGACGTTACGCCGGGCTACGTCTAATGACGCCCCGATCATGTACGTGTTGTCCACTGCACGAATATTTTCCGCCGACTGTGTGAGAAAGGAATGTTGTGAAAATGAGGATCAACATTGTATTCATGTGCTCCAGAGTAGGGCTACCTTTTCCAGGATGTATGCAGTAAAGTTGCGCTCTGTAACAGTGAGTGAATGTTGTCCAGTTCCTCCAGTATTTTTGATCGTTTCCTCATACGCCGATACAATCGATGCATTTCGATCGTTTGTCGACAGGACGGTGCTGGTTCGATCGTAGCTCGCAAGTGAGATTTCCAACGGTACGTCACCTTCTGCTCATCGTAGTACACCTTGAGTTTATCGCCTACCTCGATCGGAAAATCGGGTACCGCGGATCCAACTGCAGGACTCACGTTTCGAACACTATGCCCACCGGCCGTTCCTGGCCCAGTTCCGTTTCCTCCACCACCCCCACCACCACCACCACCACCACCACCGTTACCTTCTCTTCCCGGTGGACCACCACTTTCTTCCTTTCGACTGCTGGTGGATTGTTTCTCCAGCTTAGCCGAACTGCTGGTGCTGCCCGCACTACCCACACTACTGCTTCCGGTTCCCGTTTCCCGCTCATCCTTCTTCGAATCTACCGAATCGGCGTCTTTTCGCTTGCGACCCCGTTTCTCGATCACCGGTTCAACGGATTTCGCTTTCGCCGTCGTAAGCTTCTCCTTCTTTACCGCTGCTGCTGCTGCTGCTGCTGCTGACGATGAGGATGAACCAGCGTCTTCCTTTTTGCTACCACCACCACCGGACGATCCGCTACTCTCACCACCACCTTTCACCGATGAAGCCTTTTCCTTCTCGCGCTCTTTTTCCTTCTCCTCGAATTTATCGACCAGCGCCTTAACCTTGCCACCAACGCCCGCCTTTCGCTTGGTGCTGCTCGGCCGCAATACCGCACTTTCCGCTGCACTTGATTCACTCGTATTGCCCGATTCTTCTACCGCAGAA
>KZ063642.1:0-27030 GCA_002091835.1 Anopheles maculatus
GTTATTACTGTTACTTTCGAAGCGTGAACCGGCATTTATCCACACACCGACGGTGGCAGTTTGAGAGCCCGAGTCTTCACTTGCGACACGCAGTCCACTCTTCAATTGCGTAATCTGTGTCGGTGGTGTGTTGAGCAGGGAGGCACGAAATCTGGCAGTATCCGTAACCTTGGTGCGTCGGAACAGGGGCAGCTGCCAGCGGTTGTACACACGCAACCCGAACGACGATTTCACCAAACCGGCCATTATTTTTTAGAAGATTGAAGATGCTGATCGGAATGCACCACCGACGATGACGAAAGGATACTTTGATTCACAAAAAGGATAAACACCCAACACCATAGGCTAGGACGAGTGACGGTTGTCAAAATGCGACAGCGCATGATGCAATACATTTGTAAGGTTCCACTGACAGCACTGCCAGCAATCCAATTTAGCAATTTATTTTCAAATTTTTACAGAACGTTGGTTAATGATACAAACGTTCTATATCGGATAATGTTTCAATAAAATTTTGCAACTACATACTAACGTGAGCCTGATTCGTTATCAGAGAAGAGTGAATTAAACAATCAATATTCTCATGATCTTTCTTCATTTAATGTTCCTTCATCTTTTCCGTTCTTCTTTATAGATGTTAACAATGCCTTGCACTAGCGGCCGATGCTTTATTTTCCGGCGATGCCATCGTTCAAAAGCAGAACCGACCCAAGCAGCATTTGACAGCTATCTTGTGGACAAAGGGGGTGGGGAGGGAAGAGAAACAACGTGAGGAAGAGCAAAGGTGAGTTGGACTGGGCGGTTCTCATGTAGAACAAAAGAGACAGCATATAGATAGAACGAGATAGAACAATAAACAGCTGATCGCCATAACAAACTGTTCCCGGCTTTCCCCTTTTCCCCCGGGTAAATATACCCCTCGTCATCAAGTATAGCTTGAACCATTTTCAGTGTTGCATTTTCGTTAATCAATTCAAGTGTTTTGTGCGATAATTGATTGTAAATGGAGGACGTGAAGCGAGCGAAGAAAAGTGGAGCAGTCAGTAGGCTGGAATTTAGGCCCATAATTGTGCAGCGCGAAAGAGAATGGGTAGCTGAAAATCTACCAGAAACGAGTACCATCGAAGCTGCAACTGGTAAGTTTTTTGTGTTTTGGCTATATAATAAGTGAAAGGTGTAAAAATCGGAGTAGAAATATTGAAACTATATCACAAATAGCGTGTTACAGTGTCGGTTCGAATGGTAGAATGGGTAAACTGTTTCTGAAGTGTGGTTTAATGAACGAAATGACCCTGTTTGGTCCGGTGGCAATCCGGTGTTTGTCCGGTGATGATGATCAAGTGAGCGAGAGGATATCGGTCTTCCACATGGTAGGACCGGGCAGACCCGCAGCATGGCCCTCGTTCCTTTCTATGCATGCGATTTTATTGTCATCTTCTTGGCACGGTTGTCGCCCTTGGCTGGGGTCAATCCTATTCATCGCTATAAGCCAGGAACCCATTATGTATCGAATACAGCTAAAGACACAGCTACGGGAATAACAAATTAAGGAAACCAGTAATAGTATAGTGAAACCTCTCCATGTTTTAGAAACAAAGATGAAGAATGCAAGGGACATATGAACTTCTCCATGAGTTTATATTCTTTAAAAAGTTTGTTAAGTACTGTGTATAAATATTTAGATACCGTACTGGACGAAGACATGGTTTGATATATTTTTTCGGTTTGACTGATTTGTATATGTCCGTTATGGTTCTGTGTTTCAGTGTAATTAATTATTGCGTTTGTTTTATCTCTGTTTCAGGTGTTGGTCCACCTGAGGCAAATATCCTTTAATTGAAATTGATATTGCCATGCCAGAGGGTGAAAAATTCGACGAAGAATGGTTATCATTTACGGACGATTGCGAGAAAGATGATGCAGAACAGAGAGTGTATAAAGATGACGATATAGCCCACCGTAACAAAGTTGCAGCATTGTTAATGTTAAGCTTTTGTCTGTTTCTGTAGATGATATTTTTTTTTTATTTGAATCCTCTTTTGCATACGTTAATTGAATAAAAAAAAACAGCTTAACATAACGACCGACCTACAACGTAGTATTATATCTTATTATCCTATGATATATCGAAAAACATGAAAGAATACTGATGATGAACAAATAAGAACATTGTAAGTATATCAACTGAAGCTATGGTTCATCAATCGTAAATTGATGTTTTAAATAAATGTTGTTGAGTTTTTTTTTAAAAAACTCTTTCACAAATTCTTCTTTCAATCTAGTTTTCTCATTTCCTCCACCCAATTGAAATAATTTTAAAACTCTAGAATATTGTGAAAAACATATCTTTGGCTCCTGAGCACCACGTCCTGTCCAGCTACATTTTTTTAAAAATTCACGCTCAAAAAGAAGATCTAACATAAAGCTCAATCTTTTATCGAAATCTGATGTGTTTAACAACATATGTACTAAATCTACAACTATGGTGGCCATATAAATTTCGTCCTCGAGGTCATCGTTTAACTTTCTCAACGATTCTTCGCTATTGACCTTGTCAAAACTGAACACTCGTGGAATTGTTGTCCCACTACGGTACACTTGATTTAGGACAAGCGAAACCTGTCCTCCCACTTTCTCTAACATATTTAATGTTACATCTATTTTCCTTTCAATCCTGTCCAGTTGGGTGCAGTGATCGGTTGAGTTGAGTTGGCGATGTTGGGTATGGGATGCAATTGGTTTTGGTTCAGCGATTTGATTGGTTTCAACTGTAGGAGTTAGAGCAATAATTGGTTTGGGTGCAATGACGGGGGGCCGATATGGAAGAGTTCTAGCTTTAGTCGAGGAACGGTTTGTAAAACTACGATTTACTAATGTGGATGTGGATGTGGTAGTCGATGTAGATGTGGAAGTGGATGTGGATGTCGTTGTAGATGCGGATGTGCGGTTATCGGAACGGGCTGGGATTAATAATAGGTTTTCAAGGATAGTAATGGAAGAACTTGGCTTATTGATTGGTGGTGGAGGGTTAATTGGGGGTGGGGATGGTGCTCTAGCGAAATGGATGTTATTTTCTGCGACATATTACTGTATTGATGTTGATGATTTCCTGCCGCTGCAGCCTGGTTGGATTTCCTGGGTATTATTATTTTGATCCGCCATGTCTAAAATGCACAAACGGTTTAGAAAATGCAACAGAACATGAATAAAAAAAATAGTTACCGCACGTAAACACAGCCTGCCCGTTATGTTGTTTTTATTGGGGAAGTTACACCGGTGTTGGCAGTGCACTGGATGGATGCTTCATAGAACGACTTCGCAAAGCACACAATCGGTAAGTGTTAAATTCTATCTGTTAACAACCTCTCTGTAAAAGATTATTCACAGGTCCTTTCGCTCTATCTCGATGACAAACACACGGACGGAAAAGGGCAGCTATACGGCAAGCAGCAACCAAACAAACAGATGAAAAAAGAGGACTTCAATACGTGTGGTACCTTGAGCAAAAAAAAGACGCACATAGCGGCGAAGCGTTTGTTTTTTTGCTTTCAAATATATAAAGAACAAGGTTCGTTCATTGTCCGAAAAAATTTGGACGTCATTTTGACGTGTCAACTCGGGTGGCCTTGAAGTGCAAACATGATCCAACCGCGCCTTGAAACGCTGCTATCCCGACGTTTTGGTGAATTTACCCGTGGTGAGTTGCGGCTTGGGTACAGATTCGTTGAACAGTGGTAGTCATTGGCCCGTGTACCCAGACGACAATGGTGAGTTAGTTTGTAGGCAAACGGGGCGAGAAGAATGAGAGAGAGAGTGAAATTGGCAATGGAGAGTGGTGTGTTTCTAGTTGGTAGGCACAGGGGAATGAATTTCTTCCATTGAAAAACATGTTTCTGTAATGAAATCAGCAAACGTTCTGGGAGGTCCCAAATGCCCTTGAGTTATGCGAGGGTGACCTCTTGTAAGAGAAAATCTGTAGTCAAAAAAGCTAAAACTGAAAATAACAAACATTCGGAACAATCCACGCTATAATATTTAATCGTGTGACCATTCCCCGCCGTCGGTGAATCAATCTGGGCGTCTCAAGGTACGGAATAATGCGAGTTTATTATACATGAAGGGTGTGGAAAGTGTGTATGCTAATCGTCGTATGGCGTGATAAGGGATTATTTTCAGCACCATGGCCGAACGGAAGTTTTTGGGTAAGGATATATTTTGAAGAGTATAAAATTGAAGCTAGCTTAATAGTGTGATAGTTGGCTTAGTTTACGAAAACCGAGTAGAAGGGAAACTTTTCACCTCACCGATTAAATGCTAAAAGTGTTTATTTATTTTACATGATGTGTAATCAAAAGTTGAGTAACTACCGAAATCCATCACCTAGTTATCTTTTTCGCACCGAACCGAAGCAAACTTGTTTATTTGATGTTTTAGACCGTCCCTTACGATTCGTGCGAATCATGTGTAACGAACGAGAACTGAAGAACGAAAAATATCCAAAACTTTAATAATGAAGATGGTTCCGGTTAAGGATAGCAAAAAAAACACTACGCAACGAAAGATTCAACACCATAACAATGAATAGATGGATCTTGCTTCACTTGGCTCCTACAGTTCCTACACTACAACAGCAGCATTGCCAATGATTGAAATCGACCTTAAGCTTCGAAATACTAAACCAACCATAAACCTTTTGCGCTCGAAGTTTTTATCGACCAAGCATATCGTTTTTGTTACAGTTCATCGGAGTTCCTACCCTTTTGGAGGGTCCGTCTTCCGCTAACAGCTTTAGTAAAAACTCGCATCAACGAAACATGCTCCATCATTTACACCACTTAACGAGATTAATGAATCTTTTGGGTCAAATGGACCTATTGTTAACAGTTTTCTACGATTTTTTCTTTCTACTCGCTCTTGGTGCAGAATGTTGCGAATGGAATGCAGTAACTTTTTTACTTTTACCTGACACACACAAAATGAAGCTCTTCAGGTTGTACATTTTCAAAATTAAGAATCCGGTCCTTTCCGGTAGCAATCGAAACATTTCGTGACTGGTGGTCTTCAAAACAGTCACTTCTTCATGAATCGCTGACCTTACGGAAACGCATTCGCACGCACATCTTTACGCACGTTCTATAAATTCAACGGAGTGCCCTGCTACCAACCACAAAAACACACAGAACAGAACAAAAAAAAAACACCAACGACGAATTTTATTCCGCTACAGTTACGGTCAAGGAGTGGTAAAACATTCGGCGACCCGAATAATTATTCGCTAAGGACGTAGACAACCGAACCGTTCTGGTTTAATTACCAACGTATCGTGATGTGAAAGCATAAACCTTTCAACCTGGACATGCGTACACGATGGTCAAAGATGCTGAACCAACACTTTCTGGGTATAGAGTTTGCTTAGGCTTAGAACTTAACTCATGAAACCGATATCGAATATGTCATTTTATCGTATGCGTATAGGAGATGTATACATCGCTATCGATGTCAACTACTTTTTGCTTCAACATGGTTAAACGTGGATATCTGTGTCTGCAACTTTAAGTTCAAGTATTATAGTAAAGCATATCCAGTATAAGTTCAGAGTTACAAAGCGGGAAGGAAGGAATTTTGCAACCATTACATGTTATCAACTTCTATCGCGCTGTGTAAACCTTTTTTTTTGAAGCACAACTTTCGGCGACCCGAATAATTATTCGCTAAGGACGTAGACAACCGAACCGTTCTGGTTTAATTACCAACGTATCGTGATGTGAAAGCATAAACCTTTCAACCTGGACATGCGTACACGATGGTCAAAGATGCTGAACCAACACTTTCTGGGTATAGAGTTTGCTTAGGCTTAGAACTTAACTCATGAAACCGATATCGAATATGTCATTTTATCGTATGCGTATAGGAGATGTATACATCGCTATCGATGTCAACTACTTTTTGCTTCAACATGGTTAAACGTGGATATCTGTGTCTGCAACTTTAAGTTCAAGTATTATAGTAAAGCATATCCAGTATAAGTTCAGAGTTACAAAGCGGGAAGGAAGGAATTTTGCAACCATTACATGTTATCAACTTCTATCGCGCTGTGTAAACCTTTTTTTTTGAAGCACAACTTTTAGCGCTATTATAATAATACCAAAGCCTGATTGAATAAAACTCAGCACACTACAATTTCGAAGTGTATTACGGCAATTACCGCATGCTGACAAAAAGCTTATGTTATTATTAAGCGAAAGCTATTGCTGGTCTAATTCCACGCCATTGTTATCAAAACTATGCACCAATATTTGATGTGCTGCTCAAGCGCGGTACCTATTGTACTGATTAATTAGCAATAAGAACAATGGAATTAAGTAAAATTAATGTGCACGGCCTTATTGAAAAGACCCGGCACGTATTTTCTATGAAACGGTTGATATTTGATTGTTTCTAGGCATGTAAATATCATGAAGGCTTATTACCTAAACGCTTATTACTTATCGGCAAAGGCTTTTGAATAGAACCATAATTATGTAAAATAATTATGAGGCAATTTCGTGGCTTATGAAGCTATTATGAATACGTTGATTTTTTATCAAAATTTTACAAATAGGAAATTGACATATTTGAAATTAAATAGGAATATAAAGTGAATATCGGCTACACTCCACGCATACTTGCATGTGGAGATGTTATACGTAAGCTGTACAAGAATCTTGAACCTTGCTTAACAGCACACTTGGTACTCAATGCACTAAGGACCAAAGCAACTCTTCTACGACGTGTAGCTTCCAATGAATAATAATGAGAGAACATATACCCCCAAAAAACAATCCAATTTTCTCTAAGCGCAGTGCATACAGTTCCAAGAGAGCCAATGCACTGTATCTCACAGCACGGAAACACAAGAAGAACTCATTTTCACTCACTCTTCCAATCACGCAAGGTTTTTGTCAGGAGAAAATCCAGAAAGCGAATATCTCTTAACACCTGGAAAATACCGAACAGCTGTCGCGACCTCGAGAAATCGATATGGGTCCGAATCTACCCGACGCTGGTTTCAAACACTCACCAGCAGACATCGATGGGAACCGTTCGCGACATTCATATTTCATTCGACAGTATTATCTGAGTCGCGAACGGGGAAAGACACTTTCCATGCGTACGGTTTTGGGCCACATTCCTTAACTTCACTCGTAAATCGTTTTGTTGATATGTTGTGTATCCTTTAGTTTTGGTGTGCATCGGTTTATGGTTACAATTTAATGAAAAAACTTACAAAACATTTCTAGATTCATCGCTTTGCTAAGAAGAAATAATATTCAGTGACAGTGAAACAAATAATTCAGGTGATTTAGTGCAATATTAGAATCAATAGTCCTAGTCGCAAGACTTCCGAGGCGAAGGTTTAATAGTGAATATTGTCTTAACTCATTCGGGAAGCGGTGTAAAGCCACACAATTTCGATACTGTATTCGCTTAGTGTATTTGTAGTGTACGTTGTGGAAATAAGTGTACAGTTTGTCAACAAACCATCAACTTTATCGTCACCGCACACAATCGTGGCGGTTGCAGTAAAACACCGGGCGGCTCCATCATACATGAATCGTGTTTCGTCCGATGTATGGGGATGAGTGCTTTCCGTTTGTTATGAAAAAGTGAATCAATAGTGAAAAACATACAAAAGCATATTCACACAACAGTTCACAAATAAACGTTTGGCGTATTCGAGCATTTTTCACCCTGTGGACAAGCTGAAAGCACGTACTTGTTGAGTGCTTTTTTCTGTTGATCACGTCCGTTCGAATTAAACCCAAGTGGAATTTCTTCAACATATTGCCACCCGTGATGTGTATTAAACTTAATTATTTGCTTATTTACAGGCGCAGCTTTGTGTGCAGCTTTCGAAGTGATTTCCAGATAATGTTTTGTACTGTAGTGCCTGCTCTTAACTGTTGATTGGTGTGCGTGCTAGTGTACTTGGGAAGCTTTTGTTTTGCAGTGTTTTTAAATGTTTAGAAATTTTCTAAAACAATCTTTTGTTGGCGCTGTATATGTACGCAGTTACATGTAAAAACACACCGGTTATTTATCAGAAAAGTGCGTGGGTAAATAACAGATTAATCTGTTTGATTAACCTGCGAGAAGTGAGCAACGAGTGATTGAGCTATTAGAAAAAATGACTGTAAAAACAACACAACAACATGCCATGTGAGTGGATGAATGCGTACATATGCTAACGAATGTTCGAATCGAAAAAACACACGGATACAATGCTACTTTCGAACAGTTGGATTGCGCTACTCGTAACGTGTTTGCTGATTACAGGTACGTTAGTTCCTTTAACCGATTTTACCTAAGAAATTACTTACTATAATGTGGGAAAGTTAAGTTTGATTTAGGTTACAAATTCATTTCTAACAATGTTATTCAGGAACTCTGTTGTTCTACAACTTTCAGCATTTTAGTCTTTTGACGCCAAAATAGAGTTGTTGGTAATGAACAATTAAACCTTCTTCAGTTTACGCTGATTTTTACAAATTATACGTACGTTTACACGTGTTATTTCTGCCTAGAAGACACGAGGCCACTACTTATTTACGCCAAGACCTTTATTTAAACTTTTACAAGAATATCTGATCGTCTTGTCTTTTGCTAGAGAGTATACTCCATTACTTTGGCAGAATGTACTATGTTACGTACAAACTAACCCCTCAAAAAATCCTCAAAACTAAAACTCAAATTAAAAAAAATGATTCTAACAAAGGAATGGTGTATTTATTTGCTTTTTAACAGAAATTATTGGCCTAAAACTAAAAACCGTGCGCATACCACCGTACAAGTTTCGTGGCGAGTCCGCATTGCTCGAGTGCCACTACGAACTGAACGGCCAGCGAAAAGGGCATGGAGCGCTTAGTGGAGGCAATCGACGACATCATACCTATCAGAGCGACTATCTGGGCGAACCCTTCGAGGAGGAGGAAAAGCTCTACTCCATCAAATGGTACAAAGACAACGAGGAGTTCTATCGGTACGTGCCGTCCGCTTCCCAACCGATTAAGAGCTACAAAATCGAGGGCATCCGGGTCGATCCGAACCATTCCGACGGTACGAAGGTGTTGCTGCGTGGGTTAACACTCAAATCCTCCGGTATCTATCGTTGTGAGATCTCGGCGGAGGCGCCCAGCTTCGACTCGGTTCAGGGTGAAGGCCGGCTGGATGTGATATGTAAGTAACTGTTACAGGAAATACAAAAAAAACACATACACTTATCCCTTACACATAGCCGTTTGACACATAATGTCTTGCTTTTGATTGGGTTTCTTGCATCGTAACCTGTTACCCTGCTGTCGCTGCAGATGTTCCAAAGGATGGCCCGCACATCAGCGACGGTGGCCGGCAAAGCTTCCAAAATGGTGAAACGATGGAGTTGAATTGTACCTCCGGCCGCTCGTATCCAGCCACCACGCTGCAGTGGCATCTGAATGATTTGCTGGTGACGGACCCGAACAGTATCGTACACTATCCGTCGGTACAGAATCAACATGGGTTGATTACCTCCTTCCTTGGACTGAGTATGGTCGTTAACCATCGGCACTACATCGACGGTACGATACGGATTAAGTGTGTGGCTAGCTTATCGCCCGTCTTATGGCGTGGCGGACAGGAGAGCATCGTCCAGTGGGAGCAACCAGCCATCGACAATCGTGTTGCCATGCTGCTAGGTACGTTTGAAAGGATAACCGATCACATTAACTAATTACGACCATACGCCTCTTCCTTGATATTTTAAATAACTTTTGAATCGTTTGTTTTTGCATATGAGAGCTACTAAACCTATAAATAAGAGCAAAATCACTCATACTTCTTCCTTCTCACAATTTTCTTTTTACAGTGAAAAGTAACGACACGAGCAGGAGCAAAGTCTTAATAGTGCCCTTTATCAGCCTTGTGGTGTATGCAATTTGTCCAATACATGCTCGCATAAATTGGTGATAGCATGCTGCGGGAGCGTACAAATGAAACACAAATCCCATCGCATAGCAGATGCACGTTCAGCAAGATAGAATGATAGAAAGATAAAGAAGTTAGTTAAGTTTATTTATTTCCGTTTGATTATGGTTAACTAGCTTACATTTAGTTTACTACTATGTACATAGGTTAAAAAAATTCATTTGTTCTTATGCTGTCAAATTATCATTTCATAAATCAAACGGATAAAATCATTCAAAAAGCAATTAGAAGGTCGATAAAAATTATGAACACGTATTGTAAATAACAGAACAAATATCGATCATTTAAATTCATTAGATTCAAACTCCGTAGAACGGTACATATTAGAAATTAGAATGAAGAAGACAGGATGTACAGCAAACCCCTTTCCGTTCGTAGCCCATGATACTCGCAGTATAAATAATAACCTTAAGAGATGATATCACATGTTGTACATTTCAGGTAGCAATCGACACTCGTAAACAAAATATAATTTCGTCTACAGAAAGGGGCGTATTGCGAAGTTTTCACGCAGAAGAAAATAAAGGAGAATAAATATGTAATGTTATGTTGAGAGGTGAATCTTAATTTTGTAAATAAAAACGTCAAACATGGCAAGATATCTTTACCATAACATTATGGAAAAAATAGCTATTATTAAAGCGAATAAAAGAGTCTATGAAGGAGAGTCCTCTACGTCAGGAAATGAACTGGAGTTGAGAAAGACGAACATTGGTTGCTGCTTCATTCTAAGTGTTGATGTTATGAGAAGAGAGAAATTCTAGCTCTTACTCATTTGAATCAGGTTTGATGCGTATTTACGAACATCGTTCTTACTTTCGTCATCTGCGTGCATCGTCACGCATACTACACAATGCAAAAACTACAGCAAACATCACGGCTATCGTTAGCAAACCGTAGCCCAAATAGCATCATTCCGATTGACAATAAATGGCATTCGTCTCATAAATCTTCCACGTTGATCGATGCCCCAATCCGCTGCTACGGTGCGGATGTCAATGAATCTCCGCATCGATTAAACAAGTTATGGTGTCGACAAGTGTTTCGTTCAGGTGCGTCCTTGACTTCTCGCTCGGCTGATGAACCCACGAATATGACCGATTCTGGTTTCGGATCTTGTAACGGGTTTTGCTGACATGTGACTTTCTGGTGCTAGGCAATTTTTCACGTCACTTTTTTTGTGAGTGTGTACTAGCGCAAGAACTGGCAAAAAAAAGTGTGCCGGGACCAATGACAAGTATAAATTAGTTCATTATAATCGCCCGACTCTAGACCGTCCCTCAGCAATGTCTCTAAAGCATCAGCATTTCTCATTTGTACGACCTTTCGCTGCTGTGGAGTTGTGCTACCCCGCCTGACAAACATACGTACCGGAGCTGTTGGTACAAAACTCGTATTTGTAACTAATTTACCGAGACCATCAACGTGAGCCGTCCTTTTGGCACCTGCACTAGGCAGGTTTCGGTACGGTACCGCCACCGTCGCCGGCACCGCCGTTGCGCTGATTGAACTGTACGCCGAGCAAAAGCATTCCCTCGGCAGTGCTTTAGCTCAGATTGGGCTGTAGATAAAACAGTCTAGCGCACCGGTGGTACTCGCTAGCGCTGAAGCACTGTACCTCACGCGATGCCGTGATTTATTGGCGCTGCTGAAGGTTAAAAAAATCGAACTCACTTTCACGATGTAAAAAATTCATGCGGCATCAGTGTTACTGGCTCGGCACCGGCGAACTAACTAGCGAAACAAATTATATGAACACCTTACGAAATGCCGAAACCATGGGGTTCGCATTGCAACTAGGGCAAGTTATCATTTATCAACTCACCTTACTCCTTACAATATAGTTGCTCACACACTCACCCACGTGGACTGGCTTTAATAAAGGGCAAGATAACAGACCTGATTGCCTATTCAAAGCGTACACAACAAAGAAAACAGCTTTTAAGAGGATCAATCTTTTCGTTGGACTGTACATTTGAAAGAATTTTTTAAGCATAATACACGCATAAGGTTTAAAGTGAAAGATAATACTCTTGTTTTACTACCGTCACATTATCGGTTAATGCTTTAGTCATCTTTTTAATGATGCGGATATTTCCTTCCATCGACAAGACAGCACAAACCCACACCAGCGCAACCATGTTTTATTTGCGTCAGTTCTACGCCCATTTGGTTTTTTGACGAAACCAATCAATCGCTACATTAACAATTCAAATAACATTCCTGCGCATTCCTTTGCATTTTGCCACATTCATTTACGATGTTTTTATTATGCAAACTAATTTTTCAAGGCAGTAGAAATGTAAACCCACGAACAGTAGCAGTCAAGATTGTGTGCGCAATGCGCACATGAAAAAGTGATTTGAATAATTAGCGGTAAAACTGGTTTGCTTTTGTTGTCTTCATTTACATCACTCTGGGTGGAGTTGGTTTCGAAAATTGTATTTTGTTAGGTTAAAAAACCATAGTTCGAAAAACCTACGCATATAAGGTATTAGAAAAATCGTTTAAGAAGTTAGCATGAGCAAAGTAATTAAATAAACCATATTGAAATGCAGTAGAAATGTAACGTCCACAGATATGATGATCAAATAAGCATAAACTCAACATGCGCCACGCGCATTTAATTGAGAAATAACTATTTGCAAAGTACATGATTAAATTATGATACTTCAAACGTAACCATTAAATTGGGTGGGTTGGGCCTTCTTGAATTTTTCATTTGAAAGATCTTACTTAAATTTTGCGTTTGGCTATTGGTTATTATGTATTGTCTAAGTTTCCCTGAGCTATTTATGTTTAATTATTTATACGATCTATCGCCAATCAACATGTATCTACCATTTGTAGCACTAAAACTTGACCATTTTTGACCTTGACCACTAAATGACCATTTGATTCCATGTTTTATCCATTATTCTCAATATCTATGTTTTAATTACTTTTCGGTTCAATCTAAAACATATCTTCAAGAGGTAACATGCATATAAATAATGTTTGAAATACGTTTTTCATGCAACGAAAATTCTACCAATTGAGAAAAGCAATAACTCAAATTTATTATAGTAAAATATCAACCACGAAAACATGCATCGAACAAATTATAATTAAAATTGTATAAAAATATTTAACAACACATGACATCAACCTCATGATACATACACCATAATGTAAGAATTACAATATAAGCTGTAATAATAGTACGATTTTGTTAAACTCTTCTTATTAGCTGATCTTAATCCAACAATAGTCAGTAGCGTAAACAATTCTACACAAACAAAACCCTACCTACCAGAAACTATAAGTACAAAAGTTCGCTCTCCGAAAACCTACTAAAGAAAACGTAAAAGCAACTAGCAGATGCGGACCATGCCTGCCCTGCTCTATACTGCCGAGTCAGGCGTTTTGATATTTCAACAAGTTTTTGGATACCCGACCGACCCGGTAAAACGGCGCGATCGTCTTCCTCTTATCGATGTCCTGTAGCCCGTTTCCCGAGTTCATGAATATTACACATTTATGAGAGCGTTTTTGTGGGTCAACCGATTCAGCAAGCAGCCAGCCCATAGCCCTCGATAACGCTGGAACACGTTAAGTTGTTAGCACACATCGGACATTTGCCATAACGGGTTATCTTTATCGGTTTTTGGGTACCGATGCAATGGAGATGAATAACCTTTTGCTAAGATTCCGAACCGGCACACAAAACCGGCACACTTGTTTTGCTACCATACTCGTAAGTTGGTAAGATAAACAGTCCCAACTATCTTCGGCGTCGTAAGACGGTACAGTGGAAAAGTTTGCCGTTTCTATTAGTTAAAGATTAGTTTTAGTTATAGGATCGCTCAGACGGTTTTGCGTATGAGTTGGCAACGGCAAATATTAAAGACACAATGGAAAATCTCAAGCATCTGTTATTTTTACTAAAATTGCTCACGAACTGCTCATATTTGCGTGTGCGTGTTTGTATATACAGCGCACCTTTACCAGCTCTATTTCAAGCAATAAACACGTTGTCTTTCTATATATTGTCAGTTTGAAACGATTTTTAATACACCTGCCACTGGCAGAACCATAGACGGCGTGTTAGTTTTGCCTAGGTTTGTCAGCTTTTCTCACCTTTCGCTTGAAATATTCACCGTTTTTATTCAAACCCTATCATTTTCGGGAGTGCGTTTGTTTGTTTTAGCGGCAGGATTTACGGAAACCGAACCGAACGGAAAATTTCCAATACACGGGTATCGGTGCTAGTGGTGTGTTCGGCACGGCCACCATTTCTACTGCAACCCGTTCAGGGGCCCAAAACTAATATTGCCATAAAGGATTAATAAAACCCGTTGCTCGCGATGATTTGCTTCCCGTTTGCTTTGGCCTCACAGAAAGAGTGCTGCCTCACTGTTCCGGTGAGTGTGTTGTGTGGTATAAATTGGCACCAGCCTTTTTCGGAGAAGCGTTATTAGTCTTTGCCGGATCATCGGCCACAGTAGCCAGTGTTATGAAATTTTCATTCTATATACAGCTCAGCTCAGACTTCCCGCGGTGCACATTACCCTTGAGTTGGCCAATGGGAATGATTGTTGCTAAATTTATGAGCATCGAGATGATATAAAGCTTTGCCAGAAACGCTTCGTAGAAACGGTTAGCGTGAAATCATAATAACAGTTTATATACGCTATACTATCATTGTGCGTGAACGGTGGTTTGCCGCTCAATATTTTCAGTTTTGACTTTGACTCGTTCTTGCCACAGAAGCGTGATTTTGCGTTTTAGAGCAGAAAAAAAATATTGCAAGGTAAATATTGATGCAACGGTTTTTCACACGCTCGTTGGATTTTGATGCTTTGCTAATATTTGCTCAACACGTACCAAACCAAACCGCTCGGATGGAAGGAAGATGATTTGTTTTTCAGTGTTTCTTTTTGCCCGGCTTCACTTTTAATCACTTCATACCAGGCTGAAGGTAAAATTTCGAATAGAGCATAGAGGTTCCTTCATAAGGCATGCAAAGACTTTAACAAATTAAAACTTAAAACACAAGTCAGAAAGCTTAGCATAATAGCATAAGTTAGAAGAAATTTTAATTGTAAAATAAAACGTTTTCTAAACCTATTAAATGTACTTTTTTTATGTTCTGTCATCCATGATCCATTGTACAACATTACAACGATTTTCGTACTTCTTTAAACCGATTTCAAAACAACAACACAAGAGAGCTGTAATTCAGTATCAACTTAAAACATAATTATCATTCAATTTGTTTGCCTTCAACTTGAAAATTAAATTAAGATATCATCAACTGCCACATTCAAGGAGCGAAGAGCGAGGAAGTGAAGCGGCACAAGTAAATTGATCCCATCTTATCGTCGCCCCATGCAATGGTCAAGTATTTGCAGCAACCCAATACCGCGCTCGGAAAAGCTATTAAATGTACGGAAAACTCATTACCAAACTTCGGCAACAACCGATTACGGATAAGATTGTTGCAGTTTGTTTATTTTCGCTTACGGGTACGAAGTTTTTTCTTTTCATACACAAATTTTGGTAGTAAAAATAACCCCCCAAAGCTGATCTGTACAAACTTAACGCTGTAAAAAAAAGTGTTGCTGTTAAAGACATTCACACTGTCCGGAAGAGCTTTCTTTGATTATTCAATTACATGATCATTGTTAGTATTTACACTTATCTGCTAATATTCCATCAAAAAAGTTGTAAAAAAGTATAAAGTAGTAAGTAAGTATAAAGTTTAAATTAGTTATTCAGATATTTTACATCTTTAAAGCACAAGCATAATAAATATTTCAGATTTTTCTTAGTGTTGGAAACTCTTCCTTCAGCTGCCTCTTAATCATAGAAAAGAATGAAGTGAACAAATAAACAACAAACTTTTTCATATAAAGTCCGAAGAAATGCTGTAATACTATTACATATTCTCATATTTTTATTGAACTCCTATCGTAGCACTTCAACACTTATGGCACATGTTTAATCCTGACAGTTTATCATTCTAAATGTACTGTGATAATTTCAATTTCCGTTAACAAACGTTACAATAGCAAAAGTGTTCGCTTCTCTCGTAACCCTGGAATCTAATTGACAGTGTTCACATGGAACTAACGTAACCTTTTGCCTAAAGTCATTCTGCATACGGTATGGAGTTTTTCTAGCATACAAAAATCGTTTTATAAAGTTTTGTACAACGCAAAAATGGACGTACCGACCGTCCAGGTAGATGGTAGACGTACAACAGCTCGGTCACTTGCTCTCGATTGTAACATGTACGCCACTGGATGCTACTGTGTATTGTCCTGGACGCCTGTTAATTCTCGTTGCCCAACCTCGGTTTGAAGCATAAGCTCAACTTTGTTTAACGTCATTTCTAGCGCAGTTTTTTTTTTGTGTTTCCTTTTCTGTACGTTCCCAACGGTTCATAAACTGGTTCCGTACATGGGAAGCAAAGCATGTTTGATTTTTCGGTTTCACGCTGTCGTGTCCCGTGCAATGTTCTTCGCTATAGTACGGCGAAGTGGTTAGGACAGCAAAATACGCGGAAAAAACGAAAATGATAGGAAAAAAAACTAAGGTTCCCTTAGCTCTGATGTTGCTGAAGCTTAAAAATGACCACTAGTCTTTGGTAACTTTTTTTCCCACCTTCCTCAATGTACTGACCTTTTGTAGGGGCCACCATCGCTAATATCTCCTGTGGTTGATGCATGTCACCCATTCTATTGAACACGCCATTCTAGCGCTTGCGGTGAAGTCATGACAGCATTTTTTGTTCCATCTCTTATCACTGATTTAAGGTTCTTTCACTTCGTTCAACGCAACTACCACTTTTTCGTGCTATCGAAGCATTGCTAGGCGCCCATTCATCATTGAACGGATGGAACAATGATCGATCATGGTACTTGATCTACAAACACACGTGTGTGCCTTTAAACTTCACCTTCGACGGTTGTTCTTCCTCTATCACTCTATTTTTGTGTGCAAAGACTTACTAACTCGTACGTATGTAGTTTGATCAAGCACCAATTAAAAATTTTACTCACTTTTTCACTGTAATAGATAAACATGTTTACATGAAATCTGGCCGAATCACAATTAAATGCGAGAAAATACTTGACTGTTGATAATACACAAACAAGAGGCCGGACCGGTGGCGTAGGCAATAGCTGCACCGGTCGTCAAACGGTATGAACTGGTATTGAATTCTGTCGGGCCCGTCTTCGAGTACGCAAGATTGTCTATCCAGCTCCGGGTAAGTCATAGAGATCCAAAAATTACAGGTTAAGATCCGAGACCTCTCGAGGTTGTAGTGCTAAAGAAGAAAAATATTGTACAAGTGCTCTTATTAGTGTTTGCAAAATTTTACTAGTCTGGTCTAGTAGTATGGACTAGTCATATCATGACAATGATACCAGATATTGAGGCGTTTGCCAGTAAGCTCTTGAGCAGTATCCAGGATTGTTGCAACAGGCACAGACCCCAGCGATTGCAGCTCCTTAAAAGCAAATAAGTATGTTTTGCTGTATCTAATGTAAGTTTTATGCTATGTGATATTGCTATATGGCACATAACCTGATAATCCAGGAATGAAAATCCAAAGAATAAGACGTATTAGAGTACGAGTCTGGGTCAAGCAGACGGGCATGCTTGCCTCCTGTTCAATTTGACGCTAGAGGGCCATCCGAGACTCGGAGGTGGAAACTTCGGGGACCATCTTCTACAAGTCACTCCAGATCTTGGCATACGCTGATGATATAGACATCATTGGTTTGAGGCTCTCCTATGTAGCAGAAACTTACCAAAGGATCGAACATGCGTCACAAACCAAAATGCAAAGCAAAAACCAAAATAATGGTGGCATCACCAGGGACCCTTCTAACAAACACTGATTTACACAGGGGTGATGTACAGATCTTGGGGCGGCCCGGTATACACGATAACGGCGCCGGTCTTCACACGGCACGACCGGGCTTCGAATCCCGGCGGACCGCCTCCCCGTACGCAGGACTGACTATCCAGCTACGGGTGAAACTAAGTCATAGAGAGCTAGCAATAGCAGGCCAATACCTCACGAGGTTGTAGTGCCAAGGAAGAAGAAGATGTACAGATAGGTGATCGTACCTTCGAAGTCGTCCACATGGACAGAGGAGGCGTGGTAGGCACAAACTGAGATGGAGTGATGGCGTGGATGTGTCCACCAGAACGGCCGGGATATTGGATTGGCAGACGACGGCGCTAGACTGTGAGCGGTATCGATGATTGTTGCAGCAGACCAAGACCGCGAAGCAATTGTAGCGCCTGATAAGTAAATAAGTAAGAGTACGACCAAGGGTCAAATTAACAATTTGTTGGCATTAGATTTCAACATTGTCTCTATATTTCATTACATGGCATGGTCCGAAAAAGGCAACCTTCCTACGACGTCGAGGAAGCAGCTGTTCTTACGTGAAAAATCTACTTCAATTCATAGCAAAATCCACTTGTTTTGAAATCATATTGTGATTGTTCAGCAGACTTATTTACATAACGGGTGCTTCATACTTTGACGGCATCGCGTTTTGGGAGGATTATCAGAGACTATCGTTCTAATAACCCTCGTCAAATTAACACCCGAATTAAATCAAGCTGCTTCACTAGCTGCCCATTTTGAGTCCCTTTTCTGTTGAATCGGATGAAAAGGTAACCGGCCGAAGTTGTCCTTCGTAATCTTAATCCCTTTTTTATATCAACTTCAAATCGAAGCATAAAGGTATTAAAGTCATAAAGAAACGATCATCATTTCTCGATTTCAATTAACCGATCGTAATTATTAAACACCATTCGTTGTTTGTAAGAAATTGAGACGAAAGATATATTTTAAATTTATTCGATATTTCTTTTGAATGAATGGGATAAAAAGGATGTTTTTTGGGAGGTATGTGATAAAAAGGAAGCAAAACCAACGACCGTTGCGTAGCCTTCGGGTATAACACTTTTCTTTCAACACCATTATACAACGTAATACAACATTACGATCAACAACGAAATAATTTCAACTTACACTCTAAGCAAACTGAACACCATAGTGTTCAGACTATATGCCGAATCATTCCTAGAAAAGTATCATTAACTAGACTGTGTAAGTGCATTAGGGAGAAAATCAATAGCTTTGCCATAAAATGTATAACCGTACCGGTGTGTGTCTCCCATTCTGATGCCAGTGGCTCGCGTATTTCGCCATTGTTTAGCTCGCGGCGTTTGGACTGAGCTTGTTTGTATCGATCGGTACCGATGGGAAAAGTTAATGGAGCAAATAAGCGAGCGAGTGCTCTGCAGTAGATTTTCCATCACAATTCAATAGGTTCCATCCGTTTCGTGGGATCATGGCTAGCCTTTCCGCCATTTCAGCGATGGTAAGTGTAATAAACCTACAGTGTTTTCCTCCCCCCTCCCCACGCTGCATCCGCCTATCGTCATTGTGGTCAACCATGAAAAAGGCAGAAGTGCACTTTTGGTGGGCCTACCAGCTTTATACAGAAAGATCACTGCTCCGTTGGGAAACGATAACAAAACACAACTCTTCGCTCGTACTATTCCTTCCGGGCAGGGGTCATCAAGTGTTTCGTTTATGTTTATTTTGTATACAAAATGGTTCATTCATCTGTATCGTGGAAGTAGAAAGCTTGAGAATTGAATCAGTATATGTCTTTGTCAGAATATGAAAATAATAAATGTATTACGTATCAATTTTATGAAGTAACAAATTATTCAAACTTCCGGTATAATTTGATTATAACTCCAATATCCTCCAAGTAAAACCTCTGAAAGCTCTTTTGACATCCACTGAGCTGAACAATAATACTCACAGTCGTATAGATTTTCACATCCGTGTGGATATATACACTGTTGATGTCCTCGTTCGATTGGCTCTATTCTATTATTCAATTGAAAAACGAGCTAATTAGTGCATGAATAGCTATCGTATGCTGCCCACGTGCAAAATGGTGTGCTTGCAAGAAATATCTTCCCTGACTGCATGATCATTGCGCATTGTTTTGCTGATGCTGATGCTTGGTCGTATTTATTCACAAAATTCTCCTTTTATTCACAATAAACTCAAAATTAGGAAACAAACTTAAAATGCTCTAGGAATACTAGAACCATTCAATCCCTGTTCTTTTATTAATGATTACGCATTGAAAACACTTGCCAAATTTTATTTGCACTAGTCCTTAATCTTTAACAAGCGTTAACGCGACCTATTTCCCAATATCGACCTAAAGTGCTTTAATTCTTCAAAACCAATGAGCTATGAAAAAAGGACGATCAACGATTCGCCTTTCAACACAGCCATGATTTATTTCACCAAATGTTCAATTGATTTGACTTTTGCTACCTGCGGCTTACATGAACCGACTCGGCATAGGAATCGATTTCTTTTGGCAATCGTTTTATTCATGCAAGAAAACGCGTTTAATGGAGTAGAAAATGTGAGAAAATTTCGAGTGCATACTCACAATATGTGGTCAGAGCCGAACCAATTATTCGAGTGTTTCGGAACGAACTTGACTATAATTTTCTAATGCATTTTTTATCCAGTTCAGCAAGCTAATGTTTCGCCATATTGTACAGAAAATATAAGAAGCAAAGAATAACAAAATTTTAGAGTTAAGATTAAGCCACAAATACAAACCTACTGACACATAGTGAGAAACTTGTGCATAAACGTGTAATTAATTCATCACACTGTTCTTCATTAAGCCTTGAGCAAAAAAGCTAAAATGAGGTCACGCAAAGTCTTGCATGACGCACCGCTCGAAGGTCATAACGCTGCTACATGCCGATAATGATGATGACGCAACAGTGCCGCATATGTTTCACCAGTAGTAAGTAATCCTTCTTTTCAAAACAGAAGCCACAGCTTACCGAGCCACACATAGGTTGGACAAATTTTAACTAATTGCTTAAAGCTGAAAGAAAATACTGCTTCAGTAACTTCAGTAAAGCAACCATCTCCAAGGTGCTTTAGGTTTTAAAAAATTCCTACCAGCCACACCGAAACTAATTACGTCCTAATTGCTGATCTACTTGGTAATATGACTGAGATGGCTATGAAAAAAATGTTGTAAATTTTCAATAAAAATTTTAACAATGAACCATAATGAAACGATGATGAAGTTACATAGATGTGACAATAAACCCTGAAGCAAATGTATTTTATTAAAACCCTATTCAACGACACGATTGTGTAGCGAGAGCTTGCTCGTTCGAAGTTTGATACCGATCTTTCGCCAATAGCAAACAAATCCGACACAAATCATTGCACACGTAAACACTGCTCGAACCGTGCCCGTTCTCATGCCAAATTATCGGTGAAGCATCTCGCTAGCCGCTACCTTGCGTTCACGTAGGTACAACAGAACCGCATCCACACAAAAAACATTGTACACTAGCAGTCTGATAGAACTTTCGGCTGTACTAACATGAGCGTGTTAAATCGAAACGTCCCTGTGGTAAGATGAGCTTTCACCGTACTCGACAAAACTTCCCCAAAAATTAACCCATGAAATATTGCCCAATGTTACCTAGCCCTCACCACACTGGCATGTGCTTGAAAGTACGCTCGTCGAAAGGTAGTGGCCTTAAGGGATTGCATGTACGCTACCGGGCACTTCTCTAGTAGCTGACCGTTCGCGTTCCACCGTTCCGGGCCGTTTCCTTTTACGAGCCCCTTTGCAGGGAGAGTTTTACTACGGCACCACTGCCACGACTACTTCGACCGTTTCACTCTTCAAAATACTCCGCTCATACGCTTTCCGGTTCGTGAAAATTGAAAACTTTTCCACTTCGTTACACACACCTTCCACCACCGCGGGAAAACCCGTTGGTGGAAAATAGGGGTTCATTTTGATTCACTTTTTGGTGAGCTGAATCGACTGACTTTTCGGCAAACAATGCGGAGGAACGACTGCAATCGTTCAAAAAGGACTCTTGTGTAGCGCGTGTGTGTGTGAGTTTGAGGTTTGCTGTGCGGGGATGTGCTTCATACTACATTCTCATTTTACGAATTTATTTGTCCGCCGCTTTCCTCTTTGTGACGCGTCAGGTTCAGGATGTTTGTTTTGTGGCATCAGTCAAAGATCACGTATGTTCATACGGTTTTAAATGTCCTACATGGTGTAAAACCTTAGCCCGCCGTTCTACGTTTGCCCTTACCGGACAATGGCAGCTGTGAAAATTGTAAAATGTTCTAACGATCTCATGAAACACACACTGCTGTCGAAAGTTTCTGTCAATCGAGAGAGAAAGAGAGAGAGAGAGCAAGAGGAAATTAAACGTGGCTACTGTATTTACAGCTTAACGGCTGTTTGAAAAACAAGACAATAAAACAGAACTAAAACAATGTACAGTGACAAACTGCAGCGCGGTGTATGCATGCGTTTCACGCGGCACTCACACGGATGCCACTCACACGACGAGAGTGAGAGAGAGAGAGAGAGAGAGAGAGAGAGAGAGAGAGAGCAAGAGGAAATTAAACGTGGCTACTGTATTTACAGCTTAACGGCAGTTTGAAAAACAAGACAATAAAACAGAACTAATACAATGTACAGTGACAAACTGCAAAAGCATTAAACTATGTCCCTTGTCGACGGTGGAACACATTCCTTTCGCCATTAGTGTGGGCGGTTCGTATTGCTGCGGGCGTTCGTACGTAAAATTCATGTATACATTTATTTACAATTCAATTCCACGATCGAACCATTCATTCCACTTGCACGGATTTTAAATTCCATAACTTACCCACAGCATGGATATCTTCATTCACTGTTCACTGTGGCTGCTGCAGTTTCAAGGATTGTGGCCTTATCAGCCGAACTTTCGTTGCAACTTCCATTTCACCACATTGCTCCAAGACAAATGACACCGTACGTGTCCATGCGCTCCTAATGCAATACGGTAAGTGAAGAAAGCCATGCCCTGGCGCACGCCTTATTTTTTCCCATTGTAAGCGCACCCGCTAATGTATGGTAACAAAATCTGTTTTGTTACACCAGCTACACAACGCAGTGGGTACGCTTTTTTTCTATCTTGCCCCCAACAATACTGTGGTAATGTTGTGGGATAAAGACAACGAAGCTAGAGCACACACCTTAACCGCAGAGCAATTTTCGCTGCATCCTTTTTATCGCTGGTCGATGGTGCAAATGAGTTTACCAGGATTATGGTAGTAATTTATATTCCTCCGCATTGCTTTCAAACAAATTGGGTAATACTTTATGCAATGTTAATGCTTCGATATGTATCGCGAAGCACATTCTATTCCATTGAAAAGTGTTGCACATTTACGTCTTTTTTTCCTAAAAGGCAATCAATATAATGTCACTAGCTACTATTGATATTTGGTTATTTCTTTGTTCATTCTAAGATAAAACTACTTGTTACAGTTTGCCGAAATCTCTTCAAACTATATTTTCCTTAGCTGCACATTAGTTCAGCGAGTCAGTGCGATGTTGAAGGCTCGAACATAGTGCACGTAAATCTTTATCATGACACATACTACGAGTTTCCTGTGGTTGGCCATCTGGGTTTCGTTGGTGCGCACGATTTGCGTGACGTATCCTAAAAGGATTCCTGCCATATTTGAGTACAGCGATGCCAACGTGAGTGTGCTGGAATTGAATGACTTAAATTCAACTGTTTTTCAACGTCTAAATCCTCTCCATGGCCGGTGCATTCGTTCGGATGGCCGTTACAAAGATGGTATACTTAATGTCACAATCTACTGTACTACGACATCCAACCGTGCAGTACAACACATACATTGGGCATCAACAAAATACAATGTACTCGTCGACTTTCGAACTAACTATGGGTCGAGTGTTAGTTATGACATATCCATCTGCAGATTGAAAACAATGAAAGGTGGATCGTTAGTCGTGAACGCGTCTCAAGATTTTCTTGAACATTTTCCACATAATTCAATAGTAACACATGAAGCTGATTGCTACTGTGATTATCAGATAACCATTATTGTAGATTTTGTTAATAATTCTACTGCACTGAAACCAAAGTATTATCGTCCGATGAACACTTACAGCAGAACAGCTGTGGGAGCTACGATAATTTCTATTATTATTGTCGTATTTATAGCATGTACTTACTATAAAAGCACGAAGCTCGTATAATGTTAATTTAAATGAAAACGAGTTATTATTTTCTTTCGATTCAATAAACGCTTCACCTTTCTATACAATCCTAACGATATGTAATACATTTTTAATTTTTCATATCACACACACAATATACAGAACACAAATAAAAGGGTATCCACTATAATCCCAAATCAACATTTTCCATTTTAATTGTCATTAGGTAAACGTGCCCGGGCGGCATCTCGTGCCTTAACAAAAGATGATTGTTTATTCAAGGTGTAAAAGCTTATCCTTGCAATGAGTATTGTGGCATGGTGTACCCGTACCTGGACCATTTTTTTCTTTCTTTGGATGTTTGGAATGGTAAGATTCCAAAAGTTTCATTGTTCCACAGAACGGGACCACTGTGAAAGAAACGCAATGGTGTGGAAAAAGGTACTCATCGGGTAAGAAAATTTAGTGTCGTAAATATTTTAAATTCTTTCCACAAGTGCTGCACGGACGAAGCCGTTGTGAAAAAAGAAATCCCACGTACCCTTAAACCATTGCAAAAGATTGCTTGAAATAACGCCCGGTGGAATTCAGGCGACACCACTAAGTGCATAAAGATCAGAAACATCCAAAACGAACGAACGGGAACGAGATAGAGAAGGGAGGAGGGCGAGAAAAGAAAATGAGGTAGATTTTTCACGTTCAATTTGCCTTTGGGCGATAATTTCTGTTTCATGATTCAAAATGCAAATCAGAAAAGCGATAAAAATGGTAGCGATAAGTAGAATGGTTGATTGCATAATCATAGAAAATGAACAAAACCGAAAGCTGACTTTAGCAGTATTTGCACTAGTTTTTGGAAGCCTTAGTTTGTACGTTTATCGATTTTCACACTTTCCCCACACACTTCCTGTCATTGATTTTGTTAGTTGCTAGTCACTTGAAAAAGTTAATCATAATCTTCGGTTTAAAATTATGTTCAGAGTAATATTTATATGATTTATTCGGTTGACTTTTTTTAAATTTCGTAAATGTATCGTATATGTGAATATACTTCAAACCTAATTATGCAATTGTTTCGTCTCTCTTTTGCATACTTCCATACTCTTACCCGAGCTGCACATTTCAAGAAAAGGATTTATAACTTACAGACATCAACGACATTATTCATCGAGACTTTATGACGCATAATGTCCCTCACAAGCGGACATTCGATTTATTTTCTGCAACAAAACGCATTTGCTACAAAGACTCGTTTGCATAATGTTTTTTGTTTTCACATTAAATGTTACGAAACTCATAAATACATCTAACTGGACTTTATAATGCATGTTCAAGGTTCTGGGAATGACTTTTTTTTTCGCTATGATAAAAATAGTTAATTTATTCATGTTTATTATTCTTGTAACATGTTAACAGTTCTGTCCAGTCCTCTACAAAGTCCTCTACATTTACGAGGAAACTGCGAAGGAAAAAAGGAATTGTTTCTCAAATTATTGCCGTGTAAACCAGATTTCTGCTGAATTGATTTAAAACCTAATTATCTGAATAAAAAAATGTTTTAGTGTCAAATAATGTAACGATACAGTGGCCGAGCTGTTACCGACGCAAATCTTTCACGCGGTAGGGCCGGAGTGTCTTATATAAAAACTGAAGAGGGAAAAAATAGTTAAATACATAATTGATTGTGATTAACCACACTCGAAAAAGGATTTGAAGCACCACAAATGAACAAACAACGAAACTAAAGGAATGAAAAAAAGAACCGAAACACGGGATGTAAGAAAGCGATAGAATCTTTCCACAACAACAACCATCCTTCCCGGTTGGGTTGTTAAAACACAGCTTACCCATCGTTTGCCCATTTACAAGTCTAGCAAAAAGTCCTTTACATAAATCCTTAATGGGGGAAACTTTTCTCTACGCCCCGTGCAAACTTTTACCACATTTCATTCAATATTCATGACGTGGTAACTGCTGTGTCACATTTCTCACTGTAAGCAGGATAACAGGAAAAGTTTACAATGATTTTTGAACAGACAGACGATATCACAATTAAACAAACACAAATAGGCAAATCCACCGACAAAACCACAATCACTTTAAGATGCTAGCTATTAATTTACCTCTTTCGATCGATTTCCCACAACACTACAGGCACAGTCCTCACAAAGAAAATGCCACAGCAAGATATGCGATCGAATGCATCTGCATCGTGGTTCGATTTCTACAATCCTAAATTACGGAATCAATGTGATCTAGCAGGAAGCACAAACATAGTTCCTTTCCCTGCTGGTAAACGCTCGTGTAAGACAACTCCGCACTCTATCCGTCGTGCTTCACAGACGCACCGGGCGAATGGTGAAAATATCTTCGGACGGAAAGTTTTGCTGCTTCATGCTCTGGAAAAGGATTGTCTGGAATAACAGTAATCAAAAAAGCAGAAAAGAATGTAAATGAACGGCACAAAACAAGGCAACGTACACCAAATTAATGATGTTATTCGTGCTGTTGGTGCCCGAACGCTGCCGACCAACTACCGGTGTACCCTGGCGCAGTTATACCTCGCAGGTAATGGGTAACTTTTCCGTTCTGGCAAGACAGAAGAATATAGCGAGCACATTCTTACAACAGCGCACCGGCAAGTTTCGTTAAGGTTTCGCAAGTACTAATAGCACTCGTGCCGGCCCGTTGCACGATATCCATTACTCGAGAAAGTACATCCATCGTGATGAAGTATGGTTTGCAGGGAGCTTTATTAAGCGTGCACAGAGAGCGTGCGGGAGGGCGAATGGTGTAGTGAAATGGAAAATTAACTACCGCATTGTTTCTGCTGCGTTGAGTCTTCAGTGACCAGACAATGTTGTTTGGTAGAAAGTTCCCCCCCCCTCCCCCCCCCCAG